>JAYEVE010000626.1:0-95348 GCA_036346375.1 Guadua angustifolia
GATCTCTTGGGAACGCACTGGATCGATCCATGTCGCGTCGGGAGGGAGCGCAAGCGTTAAGGGTTCGTCGCCGTCTGATTGAAGGTAAGCGGCACGGATCGAGCCACGCGTCGGCTAGGTCGTGATAAGCGACTTGTTAAGCCATCATCGTCCGATCGTAGATTAGCGCTTCAAATTGTGCCGCATAGTAGATGGATTGATTACCATTAGATCGTGATGTGTGAACCAGATCGCATCTCGGGTCGGCCAATCAGGCGTTGACGTGTGGCACATGACGTCGGCTCTGGCGTCAATCGGTGCACGGCATAGTGCCGTGGCGCACGGTGAACCCACCGTGCGGTGCACCGATTCCACGGCACAGTGCCGAGGACGCGTGTCAGCGGCCGATAGGTTCGAGTCCGAGGATGATGTCAGCATGACGCAATAAATTGGTTTTTCTTTTATAAAAATAATTCGGATAATATTTGTTTTTCCAATTTTCTGATTTTTCGGATTTTGAATCTTCCGAGAATTCGTTCTCCCTCATACGAACTCTGATTGAGGTGATTCAAATTTCTAAAAATTTGTAAAATTGAGATCTATCCAGTGGTAGCTTTTGTTTGATTTTTGAAGTTCATTTGCTCTCTGTTTTGGGTGTTTATTTGCTTTTCTTCTTCGTTTCGCATAGACGTTGAATTGTGTGACGCTTCGGAGGAAGATTTGGCACTTCAAGTTCAATTTCCAGAACAGGACCAGGAACTTAACCAAGGCAAGTTGTTCCTGATCATGTTGAACCTATGTTTGCAAAATTGCTATTTTGTTTTACCTTATTGCATATTATTTCACGTGTATAAATGATTTCAATCAAAATTGGGATTTAGATATCATACCCTTTGAATTACACCCTACCTTGTCGATTGTATGCCATGATCCACTTGTCACCTTAGATTGTTTTACTATAGTTGGTTAATAATAGAATCCACATGGGATGGTTAGATCGGATCTTGACTAATGGAATATGGAACAATGATTTGAATTTGTGTGTCATGTGTGGTCACACAAAGAGATTGAGTTGTTGTGCCGAGGAGGTCACGCAACGATGTTGATTTGTGGGTAGCACGTGGTGCTTGGTAATCAACTGGGTTGGTAATTACTTAGATTGAAGCAAGTGGCAAGGGCAAGTGTGCTTGGGTGGGCCCGATGGGCAGAGAGTATATGCAAGTCTTGCTTTGATCAACCCTAAGGACTTAACCTTGCGAGCCTTTGACCTTAGTCAATCATGCAACCACATGTCTGTTATGGGGCAGCCTAGCTGACTAATTTGCACTGTCTTAGCTTTAGTACTACTTTGGTGATGTGAGTCCGGGTGTACGGATGAACTCACATGGCGCAAGAGGGGGGCCCTGTTGTGGTGGTTTAGCCCATCAGTGTTGAAACCTTAGCGGGTAGTACTGGGTTAAGGCAAGGCATTGTAAAGGCTTTGTTACGATCATTCGCCTGTGTGGTGCATGGTTGTATCATGTGGGTAAAGTGCATAACCTCTACAGAGTGTACAATCTATTCGAATAGCCGTGCTTATGGTATTGAGCAATGCTCGAGAATTACAGTCAAGGGTTAGTTAATTAATTGGACAACTGATTGGGATGGCAGGTTGTCATGTGTATGATGAAACTTGACTTAGGATGGAAACTTGGTTTACTTGAGAATCATTGAATCTATTATTGTTATTATTTGTTTTACTGTTTTTCAATCTATGTAATGTATGTGTTCATAAATGCTACTTTACTGCAAATAAACCACATAGCTATTCTTTGGAATAAGCCTTGCATATAGTTATGGTAGAAATGCATTCTGTGCACAACTTGTTGAGTACTTTTGTACTCACCCTTGCCATCAACAACAAAACAACAGTGGAGGAATCATCGCCCTTGTTGGAGGAGGACTTCCAAGTGGATACGAGTCACTAGGCCAAGCCTTGTCAGTCGCCTATGGTGTGATGAGGGGACATCTACGTCTTTTGCTTTCCACTGCATTTGTTTTGGCTTACTTTCAATCTAGCCCTGTGTGGCTGAATAATGTAAGTGACCATAAGATCATACACTAATTATATTAATAAATGAAGTCTTATTATTCTTATCGTTGTGTATGATGTGATGCTTACCGATGTTAAGCTGTGTGCACTAGCGTTGATCCTAGGACTAGTGCGGTAAAACACAGTGGATTCGAATTGGTGAATTCGGGTCCTTACAGAGGTGGTATCAGAGCATATTGACTGTAGGATTTGGCCCTAGTTAGCATGGCGGTGTCCTAGGAGCGTCCAAAATTATTTGTAAATTCAGATCCCGACAGTTATGGCTGTCTCATACTAGCACTTGTGGTTGCCTTGATAGTGTTTCATAATTTGGTCCTTAATTTGACCAAGGTGATAATCTCCCCCTACACTACGCGCAAGTCACATGCTTATCTGACTAATGCCAATAATTGCCCACGTCAAAACATAGTTTTATTTTTATTTTTACCAGATTATGAACAACCTTTAATGCCATATCTAACATTTTTAATCATATCCATCCTCTTTAAATTATAAAGATCAACATGTTACTTTACTATAGCATGGATAATCCTGATCATTATGTAGTGTATACTCTTGTTGACATCATGTATTGCCTAACCTTATTCCAAAGTTAACATGGTTTGCAATTCAATATTTAGTAAGGAAGTTCCATGAGATAACAATACAATTATCAGAACCACAATATAGCAGATTTACAAAAAATACGCGCAAGCATAATAGTTTGACAAAAGCAATATAAAATAATTAAAATAGTGGGATCAACATGATCAAAGTGGTGATTGCCTTGCTCTGTTGGTTTTGATTCAATCACAAGATCATCATCAGCGTACTTTCGGGAGCATCGATGTCTACACGTATGAGGTGCAAAAAAACAATAATAACAATAAGAGGCAAAAAGAAATCAAATAATGCAGAGATTAAAATGGATTGGAATGGAAGGTTCCAATGATAAAAGATTGTAAATAATGATTGCCTTATTATTTGAGTTTATTTGTTTCGGTTATGAATTTTATGATTTCTTTGGAAAATTAGGTTTTTAATAAGATTCAGATGCAAAGCATACTATATTAAGGTCATCTTTACATTATAAGGAAACCTGGTTATCGTAATTTCTAGCAAGTGGTTTCTTTATGCATATGCTTTTGTTCATAAACACTACTACATAACATAACATCACGGACGGTTCAAAATTGACATCTCAGATGGTTCAATAGACCATCAGTAACAAAATGTTAGTGATAAAAGGGCACATCACATATGGCTTGAGAACCGTCTGTGAAAATTGTCATCATAGATGGTTCTTGTCGGGGATTGGATGATTCCCATAAAGACCATCATACCCCGGCAGCCAATCTTCGGCCGACAATACTTACCCTTGGATGGCGTTCCCAAGAATGATCTTCGGGTAGCCCGACTGATAGGTCTGCCCCGACCATGACCAAGCTCGTCCCCGAGCATGTGCCTCTGTTTCCCGAGCGTGCCTGCTCGGAGGGATGTGACGATCAATCAAAACTGGAGGAAGACCCCGGGCATGATCGGCAGGTCGGGCGTGGCCCACAAGGACAATGTGGCATTAATCACACGGCAGCTCGAAGGACCGTACGGCCACGTTCTAAGCCCACTACGCCCACGTCACGGCATGGCGAAAAGAAAGGGCAGCAGTTACGCCCACGTCCGGGCACAATAGTGGCATGTCATTCAGTTATAAATGATGTAAGACTGTAATCGTCTATAAATACCCCGCCGTAAGAAACATCTGGGGGTTTTTTGTTTGGCACTGGTTAGAAAAAGGGGATGATCTCCTTCGGAAGAAACTGTAAAAGAAACAACCAAGACTATCTGTAAGAAGTGGAGAGAAGAGAGAAAGCTCAACACTCCCGAGCAAGCACCCTGTAAATCATTCTTTGGTAGTAGTGAAGCCAATGGACGTAGGGCTGTTATCTTCTTCGTGAGAGGCCCGAACCGGGATAAAAAGTTCTTGTTCGATTGTCTCATTTTGAACCTCCGACCATCCTCCTAGCTCGGCAGGCCTTTGGACGCTAAACCCTTTGCGGGAAAGGGGCCCTGGTTGATCCCTCATTCAATAAGTAAGCTCGGCAGGGGATCCGTTCCCGAATCATTGACAGCTGGCGCCGTCCATGGGGATCGACTGAGTCCTTTCGCGAAGAATCCCCAAAGATGCTGAATTCTCAGGATGGTCAAGACCTCTGCGTCTTCGACGATGTTGAGGATGGTGACATGTACTACGCCAACGAAGAAGTAGTTGGTGTGGTTGACCCAGAGGGCCACACCAAGTCCGGGAGTCTTTCCCCAGCAGCTGCAGCGCGAGAGCGTTTCCTCCGCTCGCAGCGTTATTCCCTCACTGGTGAGGAAGAATATGACAACCTCTACGACGGTCTGGACATTCCTGACCGCCTGAACTCAGTCATGAGACCACGTCGCACGGAGGCACTATGATGTCGCCCTCGCAGTCCCAGTACTCTCGCAATGTCAATATGGCGGGAAGAGAAGAAGATCCCAAGGTAAAATCCTCGAGGACTGCTCATCATCATCGACACGAGGCGGCCAAGAATCGTCCGGAGGCGTCCCTGGATAGGACCCTAGTGAGCATCCGCCGCCAAACTCGCGGAAGGGCGGGCGTCAGGGCTGAAGACTTGGCTCGCGAAAATTCTCACGAGCACCGCTCCCCCGGAGCACGTGCGTGATCGTTGACCAAGATCACCCCCTTCCACTCCCCAGAGTGCCGAGCGGCTGCGGGCCATGGCGACGGTCATGTGTAACCTTCGGAACTTTCCTGGTCAGGCAGACCTGGAGGCCATGGGCATGATCGTGGCTGAGAATCTGGAAAAACTTGCCGCCGACATGAGGCTTTTAGGGTCCCTTGGCAGTGAAGAGGCTCGGAGTGTTTCCCGGGACAATAAACATCATTCCCCTGTTCGCTCCCGTTGTGGCAACTCCCGGAGCCCTACTCGGGAAGGCCGCGGGAAGCATGATGGGTGCCGTGAGGATGTTTAGAGCGGTTCCCGGATGGCCTCGGGGCAGTCTGCGCCGATACGGAGGAGTGTTCTCTCGCCTCGGTCAGTGCATAGGAGATCATCGTGATGGTGACCGTCACGATCGCCACACTTGGAGGGGTCATCATGATAGCCCGGCATTCGGGTGCCGGGTCTTCTCAGCATCCCTCCATGACGTCTCGTGGCCGAGCAAGTTCAAGCTCGGTCACATCGAGAGGTTCAACGGAACTCAAAACCCGGATGAGTTCTTCTCGATCTACTCCACCACAAGTCTGGCAGCTGGAGGGGATGAGGAAGTTATGGCTAACTTCCTCCCCACGGTCCTAGATGGTTCCGCTAGGACGTGGCTCTTCAACCAGAAGGAGGGATCGATCTGCTCGTGGAGGCAGCTCAGTGAAGCGCTCCGGGCGAATTTCCAGAGCTGCTACACTCGCCCGGGTAAGGAGCGCGACCTTGAGCTCTTGATCCAGACCAAAAAAGAATCCTTGAGGCACTTCGACCAGAGGTTCATAAAGGTGAGGAATTCCATTCCAAACATTTCAGATGAAGCAATCATCCGGGCTTTCAAGTTCAGAGTTCAGGACGTCCGCTTCACACAAGATCTGGAGTTTCATCCAGATCTGACGGCCAATGAGCTATTCCGTGTGGCCGACCGTTATGCGAATGCCGATGAGGCGGTCCAGTGGAAAAAGATGCTGGATGAGGGCAAGCTGCCACCTCAGCCGGGCCTGGAAGGCTCCTCGAGCAAGAAATATCCGAGCTCCATGGAGAAGAAGATCAAGAAGAAGAAGTGGTCGTCTGCGCTAGGCATGGTGGCGGCCATCGAGCATCACCCGCCGCAGGCTCCACCGGCTCAGCAGCCCAAGGGCGGAAGGAGCCGGCCACCGTAGCGGTGCAACAACGAAGGTCGTGGAGGCCGAGGTGCGCCTTCAGACGACCACTTTTGCCCGCTTCATCAGGCATACGGGCATGACCTTCGCAATTGTCGAACCTAGGCGCTCCGCCTGGAGAAGTTCTATAACAGCAAGGGCCCCATGCCTACGCTCCTAGGAAAAGGGGGGAGTAGCAAGGGCAAGGGTCCCGCGGACGAAGATGACGACATGAAGTACCAGGAGCCCCATAACCATGTAGCGGTTATATTCGCGGGCTCCTCGGCATATAGGTCCCACAGGGACCTAAAGGAGGTAGCACGAGAGGTGCATCACATCGCCCAAGGCAAGCCCCCCATGCAGCAGCTCAGGTGGTCTGAGCTGTCCATTACTATCTCCAAGGATGACTGTCCCCTTGGAATGACCAAGCCTCAGAAATTCCCGTTGGTCGTGAGCCCGACCATCAGCAACGCTAAGGTGGGTTGGGTCCTCATCGATGGTGGGAGCTCCCTAGATCTCATATCCGCCAAGGTCTTGGACGAGATGCAAGTTCCTCGGTCCAAGATCAAGAGCATGGTGGTTCTATTCTTTGGGATCGTTCCGGGCACTTCGATCAAGCCCCTTGGCCAGATCTCTTGACCGTCACGTTCGAGGGTCCGAGCAACTTCCGAATAGAAATGGTCACCTTTGAAGTTGTCAACTTCGAGTCGGCCTACAATGCCATCCTCGGCAAGCCGACTCTTTCCAAGTTCATGGCCGCTACGCACCATGCCTATCAGTGTCTGAAGGTTCCCAGCCCGAAAGGTGTGATCACCATTAGGGGGGACCAAAATGCAGCCTTGAACTGTGATGAGAAGTCGCTTGACATGGTCAGGCAGCTGCCCCAACGCGGCCTGACCAAGAGCCGAGGAATTCTCGGCCGAAAGTTGCCCTCCAACCCAGAGGAGAAACCAAGGCGGTCCAGCTAAGTAGCGTGGATCTGGCCAAGGTCTTGCATTTGGGGTCTTCCTTAGATCCCAAATAGGAATTCGAGCTCGTTACTTTCCTCCGAAATAATGCGGACGTGTTCGCTTGGGAACCGTCCGACATGCCCGGAGTCCCAAGGGAAGTAATTGAGCACAGGCTAGTTGTTCGGCTTGACAAGAAGCCTATGCGACAAAAGCTCAGGCGTTTTTCCTGGAGAAACAAGAAATCATCCAGAATGAACTCGACAAACTCCTCAAGGCCAGTTTCATTCAGGAAGTCAAGCATTCGGAATGGCTGGCAAACCCGATCATTGTCAAAAAGAAAGGCGGCAAGTGGCACATGTGTGTGGACCACACTGGCTTGAACGCCGCTTGCCCCAAGGATAACTTCCCACTGCCACGCATAGACCAGCTGGTCGATGCGACAGCGGAGTCCCAAGTGATGAGCTTTTTAGACGCCTACTCAGGCTACCACTAGATCAGCATATCCCCTAAAGATGAAGAGAATACTTCCTTCATTACCCTGTTTGGCACATTCTACTATACGACCATGTCTTTCGGTCTAAGGAACACTGGAGCAATCTTCCAGTGCCTGATGCAGAAAACCTTCCCAGATCAAATAGGTCGAAATCTGGTGGTATATGTAGACGACATTGTGGTAAAAAGTAGACTCACCTCGGGTCATATGTCTGACCTTGAGGAGACATTTTGTAACCTCAATAGACATCAAATAAAGCTTAACCCTGAAAAGTGTGTCTTTGGGTTGAGGGCAAGCAAAGTGCTCGGCTACATGATCGGTCCACAAGGCATCGGAGCAAACCCGAAAAAAATCGAAGCCATTGAAAGAATGCGGCCTCCCAGCTGCGTGAAGGAGGTCCAAGCCTTGACCGAATGTATGGTGGCCCTAAGTCGCTTCATTTCCCGATCAGGCGAGCGTGGGCTGCCTTTCTTCAAGGCACTTCGTAGGCATGATGGTTTTGCTTGGACGGAAGAATCCAACCGCTCCTTCAAGGAGCTAAAGCAATACCTGTCTAGCCACCTGTCTTAACCACACCGAGGTCGGGGGAGGCGCTTCTGCTATATCTGGCAGCGACCCCGCAAGCCATAAGCGTGGTGTTGACGGTCGAACGAGACAGGGCGCAGCGACCGATATACTATGTCAGTGTGGTCTTGCACGGACCAAAAGAGCGGTACCTTGAGGTCCAGAAACTCTTGTACTCGCTGCTCGTGGCTTCGAGGAAGCTGTGCCACTATTTTCAAGCCCATAAGGTCGTTGTTCTGACCAACATTCCACTTAGGGAGATCCTAAGAAATCAAGACGCCGGTGGTCGAATAGCAAAGTGGGCTATGGAGCTCGCCGAGTTCTATATCCACTTCTCAGCCCGCACAGCGATCAAATCCTAGATCCTGGCGGACTTTGTAGTGGAAGGGATGAATTCGGTGCCACCCGCTGTCGAGCTCGACGGATCTAAAGATGGTCGTTGGACCATGTACTTTGACGGGTCCCGAGCTTACGATCGCTCGGGGGTTGGGGTTGTGCTGGTATCCCCCCAGGGAGATCAACTCCAGTACGCCATCCAATTACACTTCGCCGTGACCAACAACGCGGCGGAGTATGAAGGCCTTCTGGCCGGACTACGAGCATGCAAAGCGCTCGGAGTTTAGCGGCTGAGTGTAAGAGGCAATTCGCAGTTGGTCGTCAACCAAGTTAATAAGGAGTATTAGTGTTCCGATAACTCAATGGCGCTTTACTTGGTTGAAGTAAGGAAGATGGAGAGGTACTTTAGAAATTTCGAAGTACTCTACATCCCTAGGAAGGACAATTCCCTGGCCGACCACCTCTCCAAGGTTGGTTCCTCTTAGATGCCCACCCCAGCAGGGGTGCTCGTTGAGCATCTGTACAAGCCCTCCATTCCCTCTGTAGAGGAGGCACCGGAGATGTGCGGTAACATCTCCCTCCTCGAGCATGGTGCAGACTAGATGACGTCATTCGTTCAGTATCTTGCCCATGGGACACTACCCGAGGAAGAAGCTAGCGTTCAAATTTTATAAGGCGATCCTCTGTATACAAGTTGATCGAGGGCGCACTGTACCGCAAATGGGCACTAGGAGTCCTCTCCAAGTGCATATCTCGAGAAGAGGGCAATTTCCTTCTTAGAGATATCCATGAGGGAGTGTGCGGAGGTCACTCGTCTTTCAGGACGCTCGTGAGCAAAGCCTTCCGATTGGGATATTATTGGCCAACGGCCTTAGCCGACGCTTGGGCGATCATGGTGACTTTTCGGTCATGCTAGTTCCATGTCCGCAAGGCACATCAGCCGGCGTACGTGCTTCAAACTATCCCACTCTCATGGTCGAAGAGGTTGTAAATTCTTACTCGTGGCCGTCGACACTTTTACTAAGTGGATCGAGGCCGAACCCGTGTCAACGATTTCGGCTCGGGCAGCCAAGAGATTTTTCCGCAGTAACGTGGTGACGCGTTTTGGAGTCCCTAATCGCCTCATCATGGATAACGGCACTCAGTTCACCAGCGAACTATTTCAAGCCTACTATGAGGACATCGGGACAAAAGTCTGCTTTGCCTCTGTAGCTCATCCGGAGAGCAATGGAGCGGCCGAACGAGCAAATGGCCAAATCCTCCAAGGGATCAAAAAGAGGGTTTTCAAAAACCTCACCCAGCATGGCCAATCGTGGGTGGACGAGATTCCTTCCTTCCTCGATCGATTCAAGACTACGACGAGCCGGGCTCTAAGCGAACCCCTTTCCAGCTCGACTATGGTGCAAAGGCCATATTTCCCACCGAGATTGTGTTGGGTTCCCAAAGAGTGCACTTGGTCAATAGCGTTGACCAAGAGTTTGAGCGTCTCCTTGACCTAGACCTCACTGAAGAGACACACGAGCAGGCGTTGCTGCGATCCACCATCAACCTACAAGCTCTTCGTAGGCACGCGGCTAAATCCATATGACCAAGGACCTTGCAAGTTGGCGACCTGGTCCTACGTCGAATTCAAGACCTGTCAAAAGCCAACATGCTCTCCCCCAGATGGGAAGGTCCGTTCACAGTCGTTTCGGTGGCACACCTGGGGGCTATCCGCTTGGCGATGGAAGACGGTCGGGTGTTCAAGAGCCTTGGAATATCGACCAGCTACGCAGGTTCTTTGTCTAAGCTCACGTTTACTTTCACGTTTTACACTTGCTCAACGGTTTTTTTCTCTATAAAAATTCGGTTCCTTCGCTCGCGCGAAGTCCATTATTCCCAAGATTGTGTGAATACTTCTAAAGTCACTGCCCATTGGTAAGTCGACCTAGTCTTGCACAAGGAAATACTCTTTTCCTCATGGTCTTGGCAATGGGATGAGCATGTCTAGGCAAGAACGTTCGCTTCAATCTCCTCATTTTAAGGTTTGGCTAGCATGCGCACGAACATACAGAGTGCCACGACCAGCGCCGAATCACTAAGCTCGCCGCCAGAGGCCACAGTCTCCATAAGCCGATTATTGTCTGTAGTGGTTCTTCGCTGCATGTTCACGATCGCATACAGACACCCTCTCGGTTGGTCTAGAGCCTTAGCACGATTCGCGCGTGTTTGGTCATCGTGCACTCTGTCGGGCAACCACGCATTCTTCCTCGCCAAGGCCATGCTCGCAACTTAGGGGCATGTGTTCAAGATGCCAAGGAAGTTAAGGCCTTGCGCGTTTATTTCTCCCGACCTATCCCACGCTCACCACTCGGAGAAATTGGTGACTTGGTCAGGGGAAAAATGCGCATTTTTTCTAACTCTCTTGCGAACAAGCTTGTGCTCGCAACTTAGGTGCATGACCTTCATTCGCAGCGGGGGCTTAATAGGAACGAACTACCGCACTAGCGTGTTTTTTCTAAAAAACGCGTGCGCTCGTGTCGCCCATGTTACGTCCTACTCGTACTCCTATTTGTATATTGTTCGTCTATTCGTCTTGCGTTTGTTGTTTGCAGGCGGTCACCAGAAAAGGACTAAAACGCCAAAGGCACAAGATGCAAGGCGAGGAAACAAGGCAAAAGGCCTTTTATTCACATGATAAAAAAGATGAAAAGAAGAAGAAAGAAAATTTTTACACCAAGACCTAGACGAGGGGACTATCTCCCGGGCCTTGCACCTCTGAGTGCCGTAGAAAGCTTCTGCTTCGCCTCATCTATATTGGTCTCGAGGTCGAGCACCCGCCGCCGAGCTTCCCGTCCTTCGCGGGCTTCTTGGCGAAGTCGCTCCATCTACTCCTTGTCCTGGTCGTGAACTCAGCTGAACCTCCATGGGCCTGCCCATTCACACCTTCGACTCTAGAACTTGAGAGTGTTGCTGTGCTTGCTCAAGCTCTAGCTCGAGCTTACACATCCGCTCTCTGTTCTTGGTGGCATTCTCCTCGGCCTGGTGGCACCTCTCCAGGATCTTCAGATCCTCGGCCTTGAGGTCAGCCATCTGTTGCTCGAGCTCCGCCACCTTGGTGTCATGATCGGTGTGAAGCTTGGCCACGACCTCAGGCAGAATGGTCGCTAAGTTAAAGTCCACCATGGTCTCTTGGAGGACCTGCGGACAAGAAAGTCTTAGACGCCCACCAGACTCCAAAGAAGGAACTTTCAAAAATGAAGTGCACTTACCCAACGGAGACGCATGTGGAGGTTATCCCAGAAGGCCTTGGTGACGTCTGCCTCCCGAAGGTCCGCGAGATTTCCTGCGGGGGACTTCGGTGGGGAGGCCTGGCCTTCACCCTGAGCATGTGTTTCGCTCGGGGCCCCTACGTCTTCCTCCCGAGCAAGAGTTCCGCTCGGGAGCTTTGAGCCTTCCTCCCGGGCAGGCAATTCGCCCAGGGGCTTCATGTCTTCCCGAGCATGTTCTTCGCTCGGGAGCACGTGGTCTTCTTCCTCCCCTTGGGCATGTTCTTCACCCGGGAGCGCGTGGTCGTCTTCCTCCTCCCCCCGGGCATGTTCTTCGCTCGGGAGCGCGCGGTCGTCTTCCTCCTCCCCCTGAGCATGCTCTTCGCCTGGGGACGTGCAGTCGCCCTACTCCTCCTGCTCCTCTCGAGCATCCGATGTGCTCGGGAGGGCCAAGTATGCGCCCTAGAGAGTTGGTCCCTCCAGGGCGAGGAGTTTCGCGGCCTCTTGGTCGGCGTCGTCGGTGAGCTCGTCCGCC
This sequence comes from Guadua angustifolia, assembly GCA_036346375.1. Lineage (NCBI taxonomy): Eukaryota > Viridiplantae > Streptophyta > Magnoliopsida > Poales > Poaceae > Guadua > Guadua angustifolia. The sequence continues at coordinate 12,063 of JAYEVE010000626.1, forward strand.
GTGCGAGGTCGACAGCCTCATCCATCACGATGTTAGCAACGAGGACGAGCTGCTTCTCTAGGACACGACCAAGGATTTCGTCAACCATTGCCTCGAAATCCAAAAAGGCCCTAGGAGCTATCACGCCCACGTCAATGGAGTGGGATTAGCTCGGATAAGGGCAAAGAAAGAAAACAAAAGGAAGAAAAGACGGAGGTCAGAGGTTACCTTGGGCGAGCTCCTCGCTATCAACTTCGGCGAGATTGGCCACCGCCGCAACCACGAGCTCGGATTTCTCCGCAGGAGCGTGGCTGATCCTCACTAGGAGGGGGTCGACCTTCTCCATGTCAACCTCCTCCAATGTCTTCTTCAAACGTTGGCACCTTGTCACGAGGGGCGCCGTGTCCTCCTCCTCCTCCTCGGGCTCTCCCGCCCGGGAGCCCGAAGTAGCTTGGGCGAGCTTGGCCTTGAGCTCGGCAAGCTCCCCTTCCAGCGCCTTGCGCTCGACTTTCCTAGCCTCCTAGACCAACTTCGCCTGCTCCAAGAGCTGTTACAAGCGAGCTATCAACCCCGGTTTCCTCTCGAAGTAACTTTTCATCCAGGCCTTCAGGTTGTTTACCTCCTTCCTATCGGCGAACTCCAAGTGCTGCCGAGGAGGACCCTTGGCTGAGGTCGCCCGCCTCTTCAACGACCGAGTAGGAGGCAGCAGCGGTGGACCTTGTCGTTTGCCCTCGCCTTCTTGGTCTTAGCGGCGGGATGATCTCCCCTTGGCCGCGCGATAGCGGCTTGAGCTCAGCCACTGCCGCTTCGAGGGCGACCTTCTCCTGTCAAAAGCAAAAGAACATCAGAAGATGCTTGGGATGCATTCCCTCGAGCATGGATCGCAAGGAAGCTTACCACTTCGCCCCGCTCGATCACGTTCCTCGGGACTTGCCGCCCATGCTCGAGCTCCTTGCCCTTTGGGGTGCCAAACATCTTGGCGACCCATTTATCCACCCAGTCAAAGCTCGGGGCTACAACCGATCAAAATAAAGCATCAGCACGAGCAAAGATCATGCATAAAGAGTAGAAGTTAATCGAGTTCAAGAAGCTTACCGGAGTCAGCCTCCCGGGTGAGGTCTTGTCACCTGGAGACCATGAAGAAGGGGTGCTCCCTCCTCCTCAAAGGGGACACCCGATTCCTAAGGAAGTCCTAGACAACGTCGCAACCAGTGAGCCCCATGTTCGTGAGCTCGCTGATCATCATCAAGGCTCGCTCCTCCTCGACTTGCACGGATAGGCGCAGGGTCTCGACGGTGGGCGCCGCCACTCCAGAGTAGCGGAGAGTGCTTCCCTCCGCCTTCCTCAAGTAGAACCAAAAATCAGCCCAGCTCGACACCGAGTCTTTGAGCATGAAGAAGGGGTACTCGTATGGTCGGCTGGGTCGTAAATGGAAGTATGCAGAACCAGTGGAAGAAGCCCCACTAGTGCGGAACAAGGAATAAAAATGGAAAAAAGGCTTGCTGTGGGCAGGATGCCCACGAATCCCTCGCAAAGGTGCGAGAAGATGGCCAAGACAAGGATGAAATTAGGGTTCAGATTAGTAATCTCGCACTCGCATTGGGCGAGTACGAATTCCAAGAACTCACTCTCGAGCATTCTAAGCCTGTTGACGGTGTAGAGATCGTAGGTGACGATCTCGTCATCGCGCGGCGCGGGAGCTCCTTCACCATCCAAGATCTGCCAGGTGCCCACGTCGAGGTAGCCGAAGTCCTCGAGCGCCTGCAGCCTCTCCTTGCTGATCTTGCTCGAGCCGAACTTCGCCATGGAGAGAGGTTGAGGAAGGGAGCGCAAAGGCGAGAAGGCTTAAAGGTTGGAAGATTTTTGGAGTTTGATTGCGAGATGCGAGAGAAGAAGGTTTCAGTAATGTCCCCACCGGGTATATATAGGCGGAGAAGCCGAACGAACAAAAAACCGCCCCCGCCCGTTCGTGAACCGATGCGCGGCGGCACGGTTTCCAAAACTATCCAATAAAGGCGCAGTTTTCAAAAAACTGTCAGAACCTTACTCGCGAGGCCTCGCGGACAAGGAGCCGTCGTGACCTTTCACTTCCGTTCCCGAGCCCCGCTTTGGTCGGGTCTGGAGCTAGATGCTCAGACCTTGCCAGAGCACGCTCGCCCGCAAGCAAGCATTGCTCGGATGCTGCAATAGTGTTTCGCTACAAGATTCTAATCTCGTGCTGCAGTAGTATTTCGCTGTAAGATCCCAATCCCTCCTGTGAGTTTGAAGGCTCAAGGGGAAGGCCCCACCGAGCAAATTTCCACTTGAGCCTCGGGGGTTAGCTGTCGGGGATTGGGTGATTCCCATAAAGACCATCATACCCCGGCAGCCAATCTTCAACCGACCATACTTACCCTTGGATGGTGTTCCAAAGGAAGATCTTCGGGCAGCCCGACCGATTGGTCTGCCCCGACCACAACCAAGCTTGTCCCCGAGCATGTGCCACTGTTTCCCGAGCGTGCCTGCTCGGAGGGATGCGACGATCGATCAAGACTAGAGGAAGACCTTGAGCACGATCGGCAGGTCGGGCGCGGCCCATGAAGACGACGTGGCATTAATCATACGGTGGCTCGAAGGACCGTACGGCCACGTTCTAAGCCCACTACGCCCACGTCACGGCATGGCGAAAAGTAAGGGCAGCAGTTACGCCCACGTCCAGGCACAGTAGTGGCATGTCATTTAGTTATAAATGATGTAAGACTGTAATCGTCTATAAATACCCCGCCGTAAGAAACATCCGGGGTTTTTTTTGGGCACTGGTTAGAAAAAGGGACGATCTCCTTCGGAAGAAACTGTAAAAGAAACACCCAAGAGTATCTGTAAGAAGTGGAGAGAAGAGAGAAAGCTCAACACTCCCGAGCAAGCACCCTGTAAATCATTCTTCGGCAGTAGTGAAGCCACTGGACGTAGGGTTGTTATCTCCTTCGTGAGAGGCCCGAACCAGGATAAAAAGTTCTTGTCGATTGTCTCATTTTGAACCTCCGACCATCCTCCTAGCTCGGCAGGCCTTCGGACGCTAAACCCTTTGTGGGAAAGGGGCCCTGGTTGATCCCTCATTCAACAAGTAAGCTCGGCGGGGGATCTGTTCCCGAATCGTCGACAGTTCTAAACAAGATCCATCTGTGAAGTAACCAACATCACAAACATTTCCACTTTGGAACCATCTATGTTGTATGTGACATCACAAATAGTTCCAAAGTGGAACCGTCTATCATGTCGGTTACTTCACAAACGGTTCTTTTTTAGAACCGTTTGTGATGTTGTCTTTGTACTGTTTACACTTTTCTATTTATTGGCTAGCCTTAGGAAATACTAGCTATGCCCTCTGAAATAAAACAAATTATAGAGATTACATCCTAAGTATATTATTATGACGTCCATTTTGAAAATCAACTCAGATTACATATTACACACTACGTACATCATATCTATATCAGAAATGAACTTAGATATATTAACTAATTGAATCCATAACTACTACTCACAAATTCACAGCACAACGTTCACAAATTAATGCAAGTGGTAACTAACAAATTCACAACTCATCAAGTGAGGCTAAGTGACATTTGCCTTTTGGATTTATGACCTCATGCATCAAGAAGATACAAAGTTGTCCTCGAATTCGTAGCAGGCCAACTTGTTTGAATATAGATTCAGTGCATTTCCAAGCCTATCGATGGAAAGAGTAAAGTCTTACATGTATATAAATTGATAAGCAGAAGCAATTATTGCAAGATTGACAAACCTCTATGACATTGATCTTCTTTGCACAAATGAGGATTTGCATGTTGTGGCAAACGTAGAATCCACATTGATTAGTAGCCTTTGGCTGTTGGTGGCACTGCCAAAATATAATAGGTTGGTTTCGCAGGTATTATTATGGAGTGTGAAGGATTATTGCGTACTAGCAGATACCGAAAACTTATAAACGTGCTTCAGCTGCAATGAGTCCTTGTGTGGCCCTCCACAAGCTCTATAGACATTAAACGACATCTTGAGTAATTTTTGCATGCACGCCAAGTCGTGAGCTGCCTTTTTTGAATCAAGGTAAATTATCTAGTTCTGTCTTGGTATAATTACAAGTAGAGACCAGTGAAACCTATACATGTATGTCACTATGGTCATTCAACTTAACTTCAAGCTGCGTATAAAGTACAAATTAACAAGTATAGCAACTAGATGAAACACTTACCCCAGGTTGTGGGGTATAGTATAAATTTTTTTTCTGTTGAGCCAGCAATGCCTTTTCTACGTACTCCTAGACGACTTGTAAATTTTTGTCCATAGTTTGCTTGGACACTATGTGTGGGTCGAGGAAACCCACTGGTTCTTTCTCTTTTTTTGCTTCAATGATCATGTATCTATATATACAAAAGCAAGGATCATATATATATGACATTAATCAGTATGCCACGAATGTAGACCGTGATTACACACACTTACAATGTCTAGCATCTGATGAATAAGGCATCGATGGTATCGAGTTGTGGAGATCGAACAAGTTGTTGAAGCCAAACTCGATGAAGCCCCCAAAAACTGGTGAAAGAAATTCTCCTCCTTGAAGCTAACAAGATACTCGATACTCGTTGTACCACCGGCTTGTTGGCTTGTTCTATGCACTAATTTTGCAATCTAATACAGGCTATTGTAAGCATCTACTGGTGCTCTACCGGTATGAATGACTATCCTAGCTTGAATTGCTGTGCCAACAGAAAGTCATGGGCCTCTGTGGTCCAACTCAATTTGACCTTGTTGCCGCATCGCCATGTATCATAGGTCATCATCACAGGAGACGACTTGGCCTGAAGCAAAGTACAAGCATGTGCCTTATGAGATATGGTAGCCGATTTGGTGGGTTGCTTCGGTGCAGCTTGTGGCTTCGGTAGTGCTGATAGCTCTATCACAGCACGTGGCTCTGGTAGTGCTAATAGCTTTGGTGCTGCAAGATGGTCGTCTTAGGAGATGTCCCTCTTGGACCACTTAATAAATGTGCCAATGTCATTCCCTAGTATCACGATCTCATCATTTGGGAGTATCTCTGGCATGATGACCTTACAAATTTTATGTACACCATCAACATGGACCTTCCTATAGCTCAGAGCTACCATGCGATCGAGCACAAATGCCCCTAGGTCGGATGGATACATGTGCCCCCAAGCAGCTTGTTGGGAAACAGAGCCATTGACCAGTCTCACTTAGAGATTACATGGTGTGGCCATCTGCACAAGGGTACACAATTAGCTAACACGTCCAACAGGTCTATCTAAAGAGCATTAAAGATATGTATATTACCCAGATGTCATCAGTAGAAAATTTGGTGTCATCCACATCTGTCTCAAGGGTGGGCGTGCAGCTGCTCAGATGGTTAGTTGGGCTAAATTGCATATGTGTGTTTGGGACTTGCATATTCCGTGCATGCCTCTCCTCAGCCATCCTTTTCTCCATCCTTTCCTCAAGGCTTCTTAGTTGATTATCGAATTACGTTCTCAACCTTTCCTTAATCCTTTCCTCAATGAGTGCTACTAGCCGTTCCTCGCACTTAGCTTTGCTTCTCTTCCTACTCTGGTACGTGTCGGCGTCTTGTGGGAATCCCATTTTCTAGAGAACAAAAACACCTTTGCCTCACATGTGACCTAGGTGCACCTTGTTTTCCAAGGCCGTGGAGAGTATATCTTTATCTCTACCTACTTGGAAAGAGCCCTAAGAAGATTTTGTACTCAGCGCTATCTGCATCCAAGATCCCAACATGTTATTTCACTTATAAAGTTATATATGGACTAATTCTAAACTTAGTCTGATATATTATCGAGCATTGGGACACCTTGTAACATCCTAATTTTTATCTTTATTTGAATTTAATATGCATTTTATAAAATTCTGAATTTATTGATTTATTATGGATTTTAGTTGAATTTATTTCTCTTAATTATAGCCTATTGTGAAAACTATTTAAAATATTAAGTTTAATCAACAATATTTTATTTGAGTTTCAAAAGTCTCAAAGTATTTTTGAGATTTTTCCTAGAATTTTTTTGAAGTTTTTATTTCCTTAACAATATTAATTAAATTATCAAAATTATTTTAAATAAGAAAACCCTAAAAAATCAATAAATAGTACCAGGCCGAAAGCCCAGTACTGTGCGACCAACCCAACTTATGTGTGGTCTAGTTTCTAGAAGCTTAAACATCAATCGTTGAATTCGAATCGGGTGACCATTTTCATCCGGAAAGCCTTAAAGAATGTCAACCGTTGGATCTAAGGACACTCAAGGTTCAATCATGTTGGTTCGGGTCTGATCCATTTGTGGCCATTGGATGAGGATCGTAGGGCTGAGATTAGTCATGGATGATAACGATTCTAGAGTATTCCTACCGTTGATCCATGAGCGATCAAGATTGTGCTATGTTCGTGTGCAATGCACCATGTGGATAGTTGTCTATCGTCTTCCTCGTGGAGTCACCACCGCCATGAGTTCAAAGTCCGTCGCTGAGACGCTTCATCTTCACATGCCATACGGGGATGCCTAGGCCTTTAAATGCCTCATTTGCACTAGATTCAAAGTCATCGAGTTCTTGCGCATTGATCTACTGTTTGGTTTTGAGAAAGTCATCATCGTTTGCTTTTGGGAGCTCTCTGAAGTTAGAAGTGCTAAAGCTCATTCGATTACTCTAGATTCCTTTGCTGTCAAGCCTTGTTCCACGATGACCTTAGTTCCAGATCTAGGATCCTTGCGTTGTGCTACAATAGATCAATGTTGTTTGGTCACTAGAACATCACTATAGCACCGTATTGAGGTCTTCTTCTTCAGCCACAGTCAACATCGCCGCCATGCCATGACTGCTCTTCGTTGGTGTTCTGTTAGCCGTCAGAACCAAGTGTGCGACCATGATTTCACCACATGGAGAACTCTGTGACTCGCCGTGTGTCTCTGTGACCGAGTTTAGATCTAGCCATTAGATTTGAGATGTATAGCCTAGATCGAGACTTGCGTCGAGCCTACCGTGTCCTAACGCGTGGTGCACGGGATTCAAGCCGACATGGACTGAGTCCACGATGAACCAACCCGGATGTATGAACTAGGTTCATGGACCGTGCGACATGTTGATCTGCGATTGGTTCGAGCTAGGGCTGACATCAGCTGATGCATTAAATTGAATTTCTAGAATAAAAATAATTTGGTTAATTAACGAATTTCTAATTTTTGGTATTTTCCTTATTTTAAAATCTTTTGAGAGCCCATTCTTCCTCATACAAGCTCTGATTGAGGCGATTCAAATTTTTAAAAATTTGTAAAATTGAGATATATTTAATGGTGAATTTTATTTGATTTTTAGATTTTTTCACTCTTTGTTTTGGTATTTATTTGGTATTATCACTCGTTACGCGTAGACGTCAAAGTGCTTAGAGCGTCTGAGGAAGATTCGTTGACTCAAGATCAAGTTCCAAAGAAAGAACAAGAACTTTTCAAGACAAATTGTGCTTTGATCATGTTAACCCAGTATGCAAAATTGCTATGTTATTTTACATTATGCATATAATTTATGCTTATAACTATTTCAAAATAGTTTAGGATCTAGTTAATCTACCTAATTGATATATACCCTACCTTGTCATTTGTATGCCATGAATAATTGTCACCCTAGGATGGTTCAATACCAGTTGGTTAATATTAATAATCAATATGGGTTGGTTAGACCTTATTTAATATACTTAGCCAAGTCATGTGTAACACATTCTTGGGAATATCAAAAGTTAATCTTGACTAATGAAATATAGAACATGTTTATAGAATTGGTGTGTCAGATATTGTCACACAATGATGTTGAGCTGTATTGATGGGGTTGTCTTGCAATGATGTTGACTTGTTGATTGCACGTGGTGCTTGGTAATCAAATGGGGTGGTAATCCTTTACATTGGGGCAAGTGGCTGGAATGGCAGAGGATATGTTGAAGTCTTATCCTAGTCATCTTAAGGATTTAACCTTGTAAGCCTTTGACTTGAGTCAAATATGCAACTACATGTTTAAATGGGATGGACCTAGCTAATTAATTTGCAATGTCAAAACATTGGTACTACCAGTGGTGGTGTAAGGTTTGACCTTTTTATGAACTCACATGGTGCAAGAGGGGGCTTTGAGTATGGTAACCAGTCCTATCAGTGTTGAAACCTTAGCAGGTAGTACTAGGTTAAAACATAGTATTGTAAAGGCTTTGTCATGACCTGTTGGCTGATTGCCAAAGGAAGCGTAAAATTAGAGGCTAAAAGAGAGAACCTTGTTATGTGGGTAAAGCGCATAACCTCTGTAGGGTATAAAATCTATTCGGATAGCCTTGCTCGCGGTATAGATCAATGCTTAGAAATTACAGACAAGGGTTAGATTTTATAAAATAAAAACTTGGTTGGGATGGCAGGTTGCCATTAGAAGGTTTCAAATTTGACTTAGGGTGGATAGCCATGTTTAATTGAGAAATGCTGAAAGTTATTACTTACTGATATTTATTTTAATGTCATTTCTATCTACTTATTGTATTCATTTGCAAATGCTGCTTTACTACGAAATAACCATGTTAGCTATTTCTTTGGAATAAACCTTGCATATAGTTATGTTAAAATTGGATTTTGTGCAGAATTTGTTGAGTGCTTTAAGTACTAACCCTTGCCAACAACATCACTAGCTAAGGAGTCTACACTAGTTCTAGAGGAGTACCAAGAAGATGTGAATGTTCAGGATGCGAGCATTTTTAGTTGCCTATGATATACTAAAGGGTCATTTACAATTTATCTTTCCACTGCAATGTCTCAGTTTAATATTCTTCGTCTAACCCTGTGTGGCATACTCATGTAAGTTGACCATAAAGTTAGTCAACAAGTTATATTTAACTAGATCAATGCTCGTGTGTTGCTACAAAAAATAAAATTGGTAACAAAACATAAAGTTCAAGCAATAAAAGAAAATTGTGCTACAAGATCAAACATCTATTTCTCCTGATTACAAAAGCTTTTATGGTTTCTTTTCCGGTATGAATTAAAACCAAATATATTATACGTAGCAATATATATTACCAATCTCAAAAATCAATCAATTATTTTTGTCTCTTTTTGCAATTTATATTACCAGCTCACATTCCTCTTCCTCTTGCCATGCCCGCAGCGCACGCTGTGGAGTCCACCTTCCTTGCCGCCTACTTCGTCACACATGCTATGGCCGCGTGGTCAGTCGCCTCGGAGAAAGGGGCCGCCGCCGCCACCTAGACTTTACACCTCCGCATCTTCTGGATCGCCACCGCCCTTGGCACAACACTCTTCTTCGCTTCGGCGGTGGTCCGCTGTGCCGACGGTTCGCTGCTCTTCCCAGATGACCCTCTCGCCTTTGCCAGCCTACTCGTCTCCATGCCTCTGGTGTGCCTAGCCATCATTGGCTTCACCAGCCATGATGCCAAAGCCCATGAAGGTGAACCGGAAAACACCAGCACCGAGGCACCTGCCACACTGTGCGTTGTCGCGTCGTTCCTCTCTCTCGCGACGTTCAGCTGGATCAACCTGTTTATCTCCACGTTCAGCTGGATCAACCCGTTTATCTCCAAGGGTTATGCCAATGACTCTCTCACCGCCGACGACGTCCCACCAGTGTCGCCAGGCAACCACGCCGAAGCGTCGTACGCTTTGTTCACGTCCAACTGGCCGGCACTGGGGTCACGGCACCCGGTGGGCGTCGCACTCTGGCTGTCCTTCTCGCCGCAGTTACTACTGACCGTGGTGCTCGGCCTCCTGTGCCTCGCGGCTATGTACGTCGGTCCATCACTTATTGATTAGTTTGTTGAGTTCATTCGCCGCGGTGGCACGACATGGGAGATCTTGAATGAATTCTCTTGGTTGATTATGTGAAAACTGTACAGCATATATAGAGTACAAAAGGAATGATTGGCCGGCTATTAATTACCAGCAATAATCAGGGATTTTGCTATAATAATCAGCCATATTTAGAGAGATATGGCTGGCTGTAAATCAGGAAAGAATAACTAGCTATAATGACCGGCCATTATCGGAGATATGGCGGGGGGGAGGCTAGGAAGAACAGACCACTGCCACCAACTGCAAATTTATATTAGTAGAGATATATGGAGTCTTTTATTGTATACCACTGTGTATGATTGTGATAATCGTCTATGTTGATCCTCACACGTGCGTTGGACTCGGAGGTGACACCCATACTCCACTTAAGTGCATGCTCACTGTCACCCAAAAATCCCGTGCACGGAGTATTAACTAGATGGCCCTCACCCAAACAAACATGAGCCACCAAATTGCACCGTACACACTTACACATCCATGAGAGTTTTGATTCATTTCCAAACAACCATATCGGGATTAAGACCAACTCATCCAAGCATAGCTCTTGCTATCCGTCTCAAGACCTTGGTATCGCCCACAGTCGCCGAGGGGAGCATGAGCAATAACAAAAGAACAACGACCGCTCGAGTTTATGCATTCGATGGTTGATAGCAATTGCAGGTACCCGAATATGAGTCTAGTGCTAGTTCCCAAGATCAACACCTAGTACCCATATATCTCGCATTCGAGATGTATCGCAACACATACACACAAGTCTAAGAAATTTGACATAGCATGAATATAAACTAGAACTATTACGACTACTTAATATTACAAGTAGCGGCCGACCGGCCAAATATATTACATGTCAAAAGTTAAGTTGCAGAGGAATTTAAACATATACCAAAAGTAGGATGAGGTATGCCCATCCATAAAACCCAAAGGCAACTGACTTGGAAAAGCATAAGTTCATCCGTCAATATAATCGTCGGACCCCGGAGTAAAGTACGTGTCATCGAGGCATTCTTCCATACCATCGTCTATATTATTTAGATTAAGCAACCATGAGTACACGTATGTACTTGCAAGACTTTAGTGTATGGAAATAAAGCAAATGCAAGGCTAGATCAAGATTAACAAGTTTCTACACTAGTCTCAATTTAAGCATAAAGCAGATTTATTTAACAAGTGAATGTTTCATAAAACGGTAACGGAATTGTAAAGAGCATTTAATAAGAAGCTAATTAATAGTAAGTAAAGTTCATATACATCATTCCACAGCCCTCCTTGGCTATGAACAGTGAGTAAAAATAGCCATCCTTGGCTCATGAGTTTACCAACCCATTCCAAAACCATTTCCAAAAGTTTTCGCAGAAACAAAGACTATACTTGACAGTATTCTCCCAAGTTGCTCATGATTGTGAGCATGGCTAATTAATTAGATTTTAATCTTTGCAGAGAGTGTACACTTTACCCACATGACACATTCTAGCAATCATGTCAATCATGCCTCGCGATACTCTCTGTACCCGATTTGCTAGATTGTGATAAAACCGTTCAACTAGCTAAAGTTAGCCTTGCACCAGCCCCGGTGATGTTAAACAATTGCCACAGTCTGGAGATCCTGAACCATGATGGTGCCCCATTGGGAACTCTCCCTATGGCAAGGCATGCACCATTGTATTGGAATGCTTTGGCCCCAACACCTCAGTGAAGGGAGCACCTACGAGCAACACTGTACCCCGTTGTGCCCTTACTACCCCGGCGACCGAAGTGCAAGGTTAAACTTCAACTAATCTAATGAGTTTAGGCTATCCCATACTAGCACATGTGGTTGCACCATGACACTTAGGTGATAGCATCAAGTTCGGTCCTTAACTAACCTAGGCGAGAATCTCCCCCTATTTACACAAAAGGTCCTTTACACACTTCAAGTTTAAGTAATAACTTGTCCGCATCTAAATCATATGTTTTGAGTTGGATTTTTACCAAATTACACGAAAACCATACCTCGGTCATGTTCCTTTAAACAAAGTAGTTCAAGTTAGTTTGAAATGTGTCCCATCCTTTAAAAGTTGTTCTAATGAGCATGTCTAAGCAAGTGCGTAAGGTATTTCGCAAGTATTACCTAAGTGACACTAAATAATGTCTACACCAATACTAGGCTACAATGGCAGGACTTCAAATGACAAGGTATCGGAAATGCATACAATTGGAATTAACTACCGTTACCCACAACATAGCAAGGTTAAAACATACACGCATGCATATAGTTTGATAAAACAACATAACTTTGTAAATATGGGATCAACATTTTCAAAGGATGTGCTTTCCTGGTTGCTCTTCGTCAGGGTTATAGTCGGGATCGTAGTCAAGGTCATTATCAACCGATTCAGAAACATCGCCGTCTACGCGTCAAATAATAAGAATTGCGACAAAAGCAAATAACAACGTATCAAATAGGGAAAAATTTAAATCTTACCAAGAGAAACACGGTGATTTTGAGTTCTCAAATTATTACTTGTATAACAACTTCATTAGTACTTAATGTATGTGTGGCCCTTTTGCCTTAATGTGTTCCTTTTGCTTGTTGATTACATGTAGCTATAGTTATGAGCATACATAAGGTTGTTTATGATTTTGAGAGGCTTAAATTGTGTATTCAAGAATTTCAAATTTTGAATTCAAGAGGCAAAAGCTATTTGGATTAATATAGTTAAGATATTAGTTAAGGTGTTATGTGTGAATAGTACTTAGCCTTAAGTATAATTAGCACAAAAGATGTTTTATACATGTTGGGCCTGTAACATCATCGGGACACAATTACTCTCATTAAAAGTTTCTTAAGCTTGACTATTCATGTAATAGCGTTCTGCGGCTAAATCACTTTAGGTTTTTGCACTAGTAGGATTCTGATGCAAAGCAAGTTCTAAATAAAATATTTTATTAGAATACGGTAGCCCATATACCAAAGAGTGTTTCTAGGCTAGCCCTATGAAAATTTGTGTTTAGGCGAGTTATTTTACGGATGGCTAAAAGGCTTATGTAGTTCTATACCCTACGCGATTAATTACACTTAGGGTGTTTGCATTAGCGGAATTCAGGTGCAAAGCAAGTTCTAAATAGTATATTTTTCTAGATTATGGTAGTATATACTAAAGAGTGTTTCTGGGCTATTCCTTCAAGATTTTGCATTTAGATGAGATATTTTCTGGGCTGCCAAAATGTCTTTAAGTGACTCTAAAATCTACGCATTTTACGTTCAGTTTTCATTTCTAGTTTGCGACTGCACCTTATAAAATGTTCTAACCATTTTTAGGCATTAGTTGGGGATGACTCTAAAGAGTGTTTTAAAGTTATCTCTGTGATATTTTGCTTTTATCCGTGATGTTTTTCATATAGACAAATATTAGTGCCTTATATAGAAATATTTCAACATGGCATAAGTATGGGTTATTTTTACATAAACAGGAAGGATATAACTTTCTAAAGTCGAAGGACTTGGTTTCATCAAATTTGGAGTTAGTTTGCACAAGCTACGATCATTTGAAATTTGCATGCATTGAAATTTTGCCTTTTAGGCATATGGTGCAAACTATATTAAAATATAAATATTTCTATCTATTTGGAACCCTTGTGACTTTAGGAACATGACAAAATTAGTTTCATCATTTTTAGGTCTAGTTTGTGAAAATCTTATATTATGCTTATTCTAGGCCTATAGCATATATTTGAGATCAATTAAGGTACGGTGACCAAAACTAAAATATTTTTACATAATCAGATTACATATGATTTTACATGAATTTATAACTTTGTCTCACTGAATTTGGAGTTTTCTAGCAAAAGTTATGAGGATGTACATTGGCTCGAGTTTGGAAATTCAAATGCAAAAAGAAAATACGTCTTCATACTGAGAAATCGTCTTTCCGGTTTAAACTGGCTAGCTGCATTTAACTGACCAGGGGGTCCTGCCTGTCATAGAGACCGAGTAGAGGGAGGTTGGTGGGTGGGTGAGGAAGCTGAAGGAAGCCAATGCACACCCTAGGGACCAGGCGGTGGCAGCGGAACAACGGCGAGATGACCTGCCACCGTAGCCCAACGGTGGCGAAAAAGGGTAGCTCGTCGGAGAAGAAAACGAGTTAGCCTCGGATCGAATGGGTAACGCGGTGAGTATCAGTGGGCCATGAGCATACCGTTTTACCTGTTATTGCCGCTGTAAACCCACCGTGGTGTTCCGCCACCGAGTTACCAGCCGTGGAGAAGAAGGATTTGGTGAGGTGGCACTCCGGTGGGCTAGGCAAGGGTTGTGGAAAAAGGGAGATAAAGTAGCTTAGCACCTAAGATACTCATGCACAAATGGAATTTGGGAGAGCTTTACCGTAGCAGCTGGATTGGACTTCGGTCCCTGAACTCAAGCTCTGATGAAAATGGCGGATTTCGAAGTGCTAAGGGTTTGGCCCGAGTTGAAATCAAGTCAAAGGAATAAGTCAGGGGATCAAATGGGAGACCACAACAACAATAGTCATGGAGGAACTCACCTAGGGACAATTCTGCATGGGATGGATTGTTGCTTTCCTTCGGCTTGGGCGAGCTTGCGGCCGAGAGGAAGAACACGCAGCGAGCAAAAGGCAAGGAGGGAGGCTTCAGCGACTTTATGGCAGTGCAGGGGAGCAGGTGAGGTAGCATGAGAAACCGGGCAGAGCTCGCGAAACTCAAGCCGCGGCGGCCACATGGCGAAGGACTTCTACCCCAATAGAGAGTGGCGGTGTGAAACGCTGCCACGGCAATGCTCGGGCAGGAGCGGGAAGAGAGAGAAAGAGGCCCTGGCTGGCTGGCCAGTGGACCCAGGTTGGTGCAGGGCCCACTGGCAGTGATGGTCGGGCGGCCCCGTCCTGAAGTCATCGACAAACACTGTAGCTAAATCAAATAAATGACAATTTCAGGTGGGGTATTTAGGCAGGCTCATAAGTGGTGCTAGGGTGTATGAAAAATTCTACAAATTTTTGTGCTAGTAGTCCAGAGATCCTAGCTTGTTTCCATCTTCTTTGGTTTTGCTCAATTTCCTACTATGGTTTGCAAATGAAAATTCCCCAATTTGTCTGATTTCAAACTATTTTTGAATTTTTAGGGCACTTAATGCTGAGCAAAAATTCTAAAAAAATTATATTATTTTTATCTTGAGTCCTAGTATTTTATAAAATTATTTGACATAGTATGTTACTTTGGATTTATGTGAGTTCCTTTTATGTATTAAGTTAGGTATTTCAAAAGATATTGATTCAATAATGGAATTTGGGAACAAAAAGGAAATTCTAGAAATAAATTCAAATAAAAAGAAACTCAAGTATGCAATAAAATCATAACAAACCACTTGATTTGTTTTACTTAATTTCTAGGATGTTACATCTAGTAAGTAATTGGGGTCATTGGTGAAGTCGTCGTCGAGGGATTCTAAAGTGTCGGTCGGTGTCTATGCGTTAAATAACGAGAATCATGACAAATAGCAAACGACAACTTGTCAAATAGGGCAAAAAGAAATCAGATGTAAATACCAAATGAAACTTACCAAAGAAGAATATGATGGTTTAGGTTCCAGAGTTATCACTATGTGCATCATGGTTTCATTAGTTTATTGTTCATGTTTTGGCTCTTTCATGAATATGTTATTTTCACTTTTCAAATTCAAGAAGCTAAAGTTATATTCAAGTATAAGGTTATTTATGAATTCAATAGGCTAAAATTAGCGTATTCATACACTTGAATACACTTTTAGTTTCAAATTCAACAGGCTAAAGTTATTTGGATTTAACATGCAAGATCATGTTAACATAAAGTAGTGCATATGTTATGGTATGACTTAAGAGCTATGCATGAGATACTTTCTAAGACATCTTTAATACGGATCAAGCTACTGGTTAATCATTCATGGTTTTAAGATGATTCTTGTGATATAGATACCTTAACTACTAGTTTCTAAAGCTCGATTATTCATATTATGGGTTTTAGAGATCATAATACTTAGAATTATATCTTTAATAGGATACAGATGCAAAGCAAGTTGTAATGAGATTATTTCCTCAATAAGGTAGCCTTTGACTTATAGAGCATTTCTAGGCTAATTTTATTAATATTAGTGTTTAGTTGAGATGCTTTATTCATTGTTGAAATAGCATATATGGTTTTAAAGTTTATGCTATAGGAGATCAAATTTCATTTTAGACTTGCAACTGTACTTTACAATATTATTCAACCATTTTTTGGCATTAGCAGGGATGACTCTAAAAGTGTTTTAATATTGGTTCCATGATATTTTGCTTTTATCCGCGATAGTTTTCATATAAGTGAACAATAAGGCCTTGTAAGGACTTAATTCAAATTTGCAAAAACATGAAATGTTTTCATAGAGACAGAGATAACATCATTTTTCAAGGTCCTAGGATTTGGTTTCATTAATTTTAAGTTCATTTCACAAGTTGTGATTATTTGAATCATGCATGCATTGAAATCTTGCCTATTAGACATATGGTGCAAACTATGTTAAAAATTCAAATATTTTTATATATTTGGAACCCTTGTGACCTCAGGAACATGACCATATTGGTTTAAAAAATATTTGAGTTTATTTGATCCATGTTTTAACTATTTTCACTATATATGCATGAAAAGCAATCTATTTTAAATTTGATCCAAACTAAATTGAAATCTAAATGTTTTTTTAGAAATGGAGTGCTTTAATTGTTAGGATTTTCCAGAATTAATTTCATGATTTAAGGAGTTGAAAATTTTATAGATGCTATAGGGTACACCCTTTATTCAAACTTTAACCCCATTAACTTAAACTGTTGTGAACAATTAAATATTATTGCATATTGTGAATCTTCATAATTTAACATAAATTTAGAAATTTACTTTACTTAATTTGGACTTTCCCAGCAAAATATATAAACAATTGAACTTAGGCGGTTTGGAAATATATTGATATAAATGGAATACGTCCTCTGTGATTGAAATCGCCTTCATGGATTTGATATGGTTTGCTGAGTCCGACTGACATGGGGAGGCATGACTCAGAGACTCAGGGCAGAGGAGCAATGGCGCAGTGGCTACCGACGGGTGGTGGAGTTCGAGGGTGGCTCGGCGAATTCAGTCCAGGGCTTGATTTTGGCTAGCAACCACTGGAGGTAGGCTACCGCCGAGGACCTACAGCGCTGGTACTGGTGAATCGGTGAAGAAGGCTAATCAGTGACTTTTACTGCACAATAACACCATGGAGAGCATCTCTAAGCTATTTGGAACCTATTCTAGTGGTTACCTCTATTAGAAACTGGCTGGACAGCTTGGCCACCAAGCATTGGGCTTGGGGAAGAAATGGGGGGCCACGGTGGAGTAACGACCGACTTGAGTTGAAATTGAAGAGGCAGTGGGGTTTAGGGAGCCAAGTGGAGTTTCATTGCGAAAAGAATTAACCAAGTGCTCAACTAGCGCCGGAATTTGTGAACGGGCTCGCCGGTCTCGCCCTAGAGCTTAGCATGCTCTTGGTGGTGAGGGTGAGAAATGGGCGAGCAGGGTTGTGCGTGAGGCTGCCGAGCAGGCAAGGCAGTGGAGGCATGGGCAGCAGAGTTGGCGAGGTGCGGTGGTCGTGGCCGCGTGGCGCAATGCCTCTACGCGAGCTCTAGCGGCATGGGCGGTGACTCGGAGAGGAAGGGAATCAAAGAGAGAGGGCAAGGAAGGAGAAGGGAATTGAGGGACTGGCCGGTGGGCCCAGGCTGGAGCGTGCCCCAGTGCTAGTGTCGACCACATCGGCATTGTGTCGAACACAACGAGCTTGCACTGCAGCGATTTTAATTTCTGGACAGAATCTGATGAGGGTTTGAAGTGACTTAACAGTGATGCTAACCTGCCCGAAAATTTTTGATAAAATTCATAATGATAGTCCACTAAATCTAGTTTCCATTTTCTTTGGTCACATACTGTTTTCTACTGTAGATTTCAAATGAAAATTCTTTCAAAATTGCTGGTTTCAAACTATTTTTGAATTTTTAAACCATTTAATGTTGTGAAAAATTCTAGAAGAATTATATTTATTCATCTAAACTATTTTTTGTTTTATAAAATTATTAGCTAGGTTGGGTTACTTGAAGTTTTTGTGAGTTTCATTTGGATGTGTTAAATAGGGTATAAAAGGGCATTAAATATGGCAAAAATAGAAATTCTCAACTAAATAAATTTAGATAAAGGGAAAATATTTGGTGCAAACCACCCATTCCGTGAAAACTCCATGAAAACCATCCGAAAAAAGTTTTGAAAAATTCTCAAAAAATTTCCATGTGTACGGGAGATGAACTTCTATATTCCTGCAAAATTGAAGACGAAACTCAATCGCATTTGAAAGATATGAAAAAGACAAATTCAGCATATTTTTTCAAATTTTGTAGGATTGTAGAAGTTCACTTCTTTTACATATGGTAATTTTTTGAGAATTTTTCAAAACTTTTTCGGGTGGTTTTCACAACCCATTTCATGAAAATTCTGTGAAAACCACTCGAAAAAGTTTTGAAAAATTCTCAAAAAATTATCATATGTAGGGGAGGTGAACTTATACAATCTTGCAAAATTTAAAGATGAAACTCAATCGTATTTGAAAGATATGAAAAAGACAAATTTAGCATGAATAGTAATTTTTCACTATTTAGCACTATTTATTTTGCTGTTTGTCTTTTTCATACCTTTCAAATGCGATTGAGTTTCATCTTCAAATTTTCCAAGATTGTAGAAGTTCACCTCCCCTACATATGGTAATTTTTGAGAATTTTTCAAAACTTTTTCGGGTGGTTTTCACAGAGTTTTTATGGAATGGGTGGTTTGCACGAAATATTTGCCCTTAGATAAACTTATTTCTTGCACTGCATACCATCTAATAAGAAACCATTGGGTTCTACTCATCATCGCTCCGAGTGAATAAATAGTCTACACTTTTAACTCGATCGAGAAGAGACCGATGGCCTACGCGATGAAGCTTATGTTACAGAAGTAAGTACATTCCTCTAACCTAAGACTTTTTGTATTTAACTACATTTTTTTTGCCTCAATGGCATCTCTCCAATGTATGTAGAGCTTTCTTTCCTTACGTGCTAAAGGAGGGCGACACGATTATAAACGAGCGATTAGTTGTAGTAGAACCGCTTCAAGGTACAAGTGCCTAGTATAGGATTAATTTTTTCTGACATATATTTTTCGTCTATTAATTTGATTTTTTTTGGTTTATAGTGTCATCAACATGGGTGCGATGACCTATGTGACTTCTACGTCATGTATCACATGCTGATTATGGTCGACAACTCATAACTTTTCCCTAAGGTATATATACATGCATAATACACTTAGCCTTTTACATATAAATTTTAAAACTTACATTAGTGCACTCATTTCTATTTTGTAGAAAATCGATATCCCCCGCAAGAGCTTACGAAAAAATATTTCAACAAATTACGAGGCCACATATGCAAATAGTACTAGACAAGTTATAGCAGAGGACGGCAGGTTTAGAGATCCGAAAGGCTCCTACTATTCCATATGTAAACAATATTATATATGTGAATGTGACATGTATATTGACTAGTATGTTTGTGTTCTATATTATAAACGAATGTCATATGTGTATTATAAAGTGTTTGTGTTCTATATATATTGTGAATGTGATATGCATAGTACTACATGCAATCTGTGTTGTTTTCATTGTAACTATGTATAATTTGATGTTTTCAGTGCACATCATAATCGGTTGTGAGTTAGAACTGATTGTGATGTGCCCAACATTACAATCGGTTCTACATGAGAACCATAGAACCAATTATGATGTAGTGCACGTCACAATTGGTTCTAGATGAGAACCGATTATGGCATCACAATCGGGATGCCATAATCGGTTCTAGCTATGAAACGATTGTAATGAGAATTTATCAATCGGGTGAAAACCGACTGTGATAGCGCATCCTCATCACTGTCTAATGACTCTGTATCGCTACTAAAACTGACTGTGATGACAAAAAAGAATCAATTGTGATGTACATTCCTATAGTAGTGAAATATATTTTCTTTTTAAGAAAATTAGCCAGGAGTTCTAACATTCATTATAGAAGGAGAACAATAACCGGGCTAGAAAAGCACACACACTCACACAAGTACACAGGCTTGCACCTGGACGAGGTGAGAACTCGATCCCAAGCGGGCATGTTGCACGACGACAGCCTCAACCAAGTTGAGCCACGCTCAGTCCTCTCCATATTACATTTTCACGAGACTCCAATTCAATCATATTTGTCCTGTGACTTTCAGTTTCTAATAGCTGCAATCCACCCCCATCTTATTCGTGCTAAACAAAATAGAAAAGTGAACGATTAGCCTTGCAAAACGAGTTACTTAATTAAGCCATGGAGAAGAGACAAACCAGAGTTAAAACAAACTCGAGAATTAGTATTTCTTTGAAGAAAACCCAATTTGGATGCTTGCATGGATCCTTCCGAATTCCGTTTCTATAAAGCAAAATCATTCAGATTTGTCCCTTACGATTTCAGTTTCACAAAACACCAATGAACAACTCATGCCAAAGCAAAAGAAAAACGCACCATGCTGATTTCTCTTAACTACACGGCTGGACATGTCATATCTCATATTTCATGGTATACAAGAAACAAGTGTTGTGGAAATGATACAGTGTGCGCCCAGCTAACCCGTGCTTTTGTCTCCATGTCCTTTCTCACGCTACAAATACGTGCAGCCACTAGTACTCTTCACACTTGCACTAAGAAAATAAATCACCAGTAAATCAATGGCATCTAACAAGCTCGTCTTCTCAGCCCTCTTGTTCGCCGTCCTCGCCGCCGTTGCCACCGCGGCCGAACCCGACTACGGCGAGTACTGCCGAGTGGGGAAGGCCATCCCCCACAACCCTCTCCCGTCCTGCCGGCATTACATCACGCGCTGGTGCGCGGTCGGGGACGACCACAGTCAGCAGTCGACCCTGCCAAAGGGCCAGTGCTGCCGGGAGCTTGCCGACCTGCCACGGGACTGCCGGTGCGACGCGCTGAGCATCCTGGTGCATGGAGTGATCACGGAGGAGGGCACCAGAGTTGGCGGGATGGAGGCGGTGCCGGGCTGTGACAGGCAGAAGATCGCCAACTTGGCGTCGGCGCTCAACGAGTACCGGTATTGCAACCTAGAGACCGTGGTTGGGAACTACTGCACCCTGTTTGGTGGTGGCATCTACTAGTTAGGTCTAGTTTATTAGGGATGTATGTTGAATAAATGTAGCATCATCTATCATCAGATTCAGATGCATCCATGTGGTAATAAGAAAAGAAGGTGGAACCGGCCGGTGTTCCACTTCATTCGTTTTATATATGTGAATTCTTGATTTGAATTTGAATTCCTTTATATAATTCCCACGAAATTTATGGTTTCCATGTTCGTAGGACGAATTTAAATCAAACTTTGTTTCAATACCAACCAGTTAAGCGTGGGTTTTATAGAGACAGGTTAATTAGTTAAAACTGAGAAAAAAAATTCCCAGATAATATAGTAAGATCACAATTTTTGTAGCTAAACCTCTCAACATGAAAATGTGGGATTTTTAAATCTTTCTCTGCATTTAGGAGTTATTTGGATTTTCTAGATGCTAGTTGCTAGATATTTATTTGAAAATAAAACGATTTAATGCAGATAACTCGAGAAAATGAGTTAAATCAATCCCACTAATGGAAGCAGCACCCACAAATTATTCCTAGATAATTGAGTTCAAGCAACTACCTCAAAAAATTGTGATTGCATTATGTGTAATGACTCACAAGTATGTTCACTGCTACAAAAGGACCCATATTAGTCCCCAGAAAACTATAAACCTAGATAACTAACTTCGGTTGTTCCCAATACAATACTGCTTTTACTTTGCTTGGGTTGACGGCAACTCATTTAGTAGTCATCACATAACCAAGAAAATCAACTTCCTTTTTCCAAAAGTTACACTTGCTAAACTTGGTATACAACTGTTGCTCTGGACGCTTCTCAAGGACTAATCTCAAATACTCTGCATACTCTTCTTTCGACTTGAAATAGACAAGAATATCATCTATGAGCACGACAATGAACTTGTCCAAATATTCAATAAAAATCTTATTCATCATATTCATAAAATTTGCAAGAGCATTGGTCCATTCTGGTACACTCAACTATTCTCTTGCACTAGGGCTAGAAGTCAAGCTTGAGCTAGAACCTGATTCATCTTGACTTGGAGCATCACCTTGCTCTTGATGCTCAACCGAACTTGTGGTTGGTCTAACAAGATAACAGTTGTCGATGCCAACTGATTCTTCTGAACATTAGCTACTTCCCGATTCTAGGAAGCCTTCTCATCAAAGATGATATCTCTGCTAGTCACAATTTTCTTCTTCTCCATGTTGTGAAGACGATCAATATCCCTTGGCGCCATCAGCATAATGGACGAATATGCAGCAAACACTTTTATCATCAAATTTAACTCACCTTTGAGCTTGTACTTGGGCATAACAAACACATCCAAATACATTCATACGGATTATCACTGGCTTCTGACCCATACCATGCTTCAAATGGTGTATGATTCAGAATTGCCTTTGTCGACTTCTATTTAGAATATAAACTATTGTATTCATAGCTTCTACCCAAAAAGATTTGGGCATACCTTTCTCTTTCCACATTGAATTTGCTATATCATTAATCGTTTGATTTTTTTTCTCTCAGCAACACCATTTTATTGAGGATTATAAGCCGCCGTTAATTGCCTTCGAATACTACGCTCATCAAAATATTTCTCAAATTCTTTTGAGATTTATTCACTGCCTTGATTACTACGTAGCACTTTAATTTTTAGGTCACATTGATTCTTCACCATAGCCTTGAATTTCTTGAACACTTCAAGTGCTTCTAATTTTTCTTTCAAAAAATATATCCATGTCATTCTTGTATAATCATCAATAAAAGTGATAAAATACCAATTTTTGCCTTTTGACATTGTAGGTATTTCTCGACAATATCACTATGCCCCAACTCCAAAGGTGCATGTGGGCGTCAAGCTCCTCCGTGTGGAAAAAGATCCTCTAATTTGTTTACCAAAAATACATCATGGGTTAGATTTGAAATTAATAAATGGTAACCCTTGCACTATACCTTTCGTTGTTAGCAGCTTCAAGGCTCTATAATTAAGATGGCCAAATCTCTTACGGCATAATTAAGAGTTATCATTAACTTCGCTTTGTAAAGCCAATTGAGTAGGATAACTCATCTTTAGTGAAAAATTCCTGTTTTTATCCATATTTTCCTTTGCCATGAGATGATTTCCCATTTTGCGGTCCAATATCTTGCGACAAAAATCTTCAAAATGAACGGCATACCCATGTTCTAGAAGTTGCCTAACACATAGCAAATTCTGCTTCAAATCAGGTACTAAGAGCACATCACGAATAAACTTTGGACCATCATTTGTGTGAACAACAACACTTCCCTTGTCTTCAGCTTGGGCTAATATAGAACCATTGCCCATACGTATCTTCGCCTGATGTGATGAGTCTACATCTCGGAATATTTCTTGATGATCAGCAAACATATGGTTTGTGCAACCACTGTCTATAATCCAAGTATCTTCATTTTCTCTTTGTGCAGTTTGGCAACAATAAACCGCATCTTCTAGATGGGAGTGTATAGGTATCATCCGGATGTTTTTGTCTTAACTAACATCCAAATTCACCGGACCGTTGGATCTAACATCCAAATTCATCGGACCGTTAGATCAAATCATAAGATTGGATGTAATCGATACTCCCGAAACATCCAAATTCACCGGGCCGTTGGATCTAACATCCAAATTCACCGGGCCGTTGGATCAAATCATAGGATCGGATGTAATCGATACTCCCAAATCTCAACAATGATCCAATGGTTCTAGATTTGGGTGATTTCAACAAAAAAAACATCCGGTTGATGTTTATCAAATCCCCTTCTAGATTATCCTCCTCTAAACAATTAGCCCAAGTTGTCATCTCGGGATCTACGATATTTGGCAATATGACCATCCCACTTGTATTTGTTGCAAGTGACCAGACTTCTTACAAATATTGCGCTATAAGTTAGAATTAGCCGTACCTTTTTCTTTTCTATCTTGGATACTTCGCATATCTTTCCTTGAATCACTTATTTTTTGATGATTCCTACTATTTCTAGAACTGTGGGATTTGAAATTCAACTTCGATTGAAAGGCGCTTTCCACCGAGTCCCCTTCATGTTGTAGCTTCCTCTCTTCGTAAGACTCTAATGAACTCATTAGTTGTTTCACAGTAAGTTTTGATAGATCCTTCAACTCCTCGATAGTAG
The DNA here is from genome assembly GCA_036346375.1 of Guadua angustifolia. NCBI lineage: Eukaryota > Viridiplantae > Streptophyta > Magnoliopsida > Poales > Poaceae > Guadua > Guadua angustifolia. The sequence goes on from JAYEVE010000626.1 coordinate 36,317, forward strand.
CAATGATATACTCCAATTTTTCTAGCAAACTGATCAAAATTTTCTCAAGCACCATTTGATCAGATATATCTTCACAATAGGTATGCATTGTTTTACCACCTTGATGACCCTCGAGAAGTAATTTTTGATCTTCTCGGACCCCTTCAATTGCAAATTTTGAAACTACCTTCACAAAGTTTGCAACTTCACGCCTAGAACTTTTGCTGAACCTTGAAACTCCTGATTTAGTTTGTCCTATACTTCCGTTGACTTCTTGGCACTGATAATCTGTGGAAACAAACTTTCTGTGATACCTTGTTGAATCAGAAATAAAGGCCTTCGCATCTGTCATCTGGTTCTCTGCCAAAGATTTATTCTGCTCTAGCGTAAGAACATCTTCAACGGCATACTCTACGTAGCCATTCTCCACAATATCACATAATCCTTGTGATAGTAGCAGCGTCCGCATTTTGATGTTCCACATATTGTAATTCTCTCCTGAGAATACGGGAATCATCTACTGTGCCATTCCAACGCCCGAACTCAAAGCCATAACCTCAGCTTCAAAAAATTAATATGGACATGACATGCTACTTCGCTATGCTCGACTCGAATCTGGGGCTCTAATACTAGATGTTAGGAATTAGATACTCAAAGGAAGCAAGAAATAGAGAAGGTAGCAGCACTAGTACAACATGTAACATTTTGAAACTTAAAGGACTTGTGTTCTATTGCTTGTTAGATTGTACGTTGACGAATTAACTTGGTGCAAGAAAGGATGGTCCAGCCATCCTTTTAAATTTTTTTTACAAACCGACGTCAAACTCAACCGACTGATGTGCTAGTTTTTAAACACTAAATAAACTGATGTCCAGCTATATCCAGTAAACTCTAGCTAGCGCAACAAAGTAGTTTACTTGATTTTTACTTCCTGCTATCGATATCCTACAGGGCAACATATCCTGTGCACACAGGTCCTTCTGTGTACACACTGTACACACCAACTAAAAAAAGTCATGAAAAATTCTGAAAAAAATTGTAGATGTACTTCATAGATTACTCTACCTATGTATGAAGTTTCAAGATCAAATTCATTATATATCATGATTTACAAAAAAGAGAAAATTCTGACATGTTTAAAGAATTTAAACTTGTCAAAATTTTCTCTTTTTTGTAACTCTTGATATATAATGAATTTGAATCTACAATTTCATACATAGGTAGAGTAATCTATGAAGTACATCTACAATTTTTTTCAGAATTTTTCACGAATTTTTTTAGTTGGTGTGCACAGTGTGTACACGAGAGGGCCTGTGTGCAGAGGATACGTTGCCATCTTACAGACTTTATAGCTTGGCATGCAAATCCTTGCTTCCATTTTTCACCAACATATCTTAGACGGTGGAGATTGTTTTAGAAAATAAATTAATGCAATAGTACTGTGGTGTGGGTGAATGATGAATAAAGTAAATTGAAATGGTATGTGATAATTCCTTTGCACAGGTTTTAATAGAATCGGTCAGTTGATTTCTTATCAAATTGCCTCCATCGACACAATCTTTGTCTTCAACTCCATGTAAGGCTATATGTACATCAACTCTTGGATGTGTGATGAGTATTTGATATTTATTAGGTTTGTGTTGATTTGTATGAGTTTGTTTTAGTTTAGAAAACTAAATTTGCAATTTTGAGTTGCAGTTGGCCTTTCCAGTGAGCTTGAGCAATGCATTTAATTGGGAATTCATACTGTGTAAATTATAAATTGTATATCTTGTAAACAGTGCTATGTGATAGGTTTCCCTTGTTTATGATGGTTGCGAGACTTAGAGCTAGGTCACGGGGAGGCGAAGGAGATCATGACTAGGCTAGGAGAGCTGAGGTTCAGACGATAGGTGGCACTGAAGATGATCGAGGTTAGGAGTTGCTACAAGCTAGGAGGACAAGTGGATGGCTGAGATACCAACTTAAGAAGTCTCATGGTATGCCCTTACAACCCTCAAGCATCTGACTAGGCCAACCATAAAAGAAAGCATCGTTAAAGTCATCGTGCCTTGCTTGAAAGTACGAATCATTCAGCATATTGCAAGCTTCATTTTTTGAATCAACGAAGATAACAAGGTTGAGTATATAGGTACTCAACAAGACTTATAGTGGTTCACAAATGCATTTAAGTAAACATGCAGGCTTAAACAAGGAACAAGCTCTAGGTTATTTTGCTGTTGCATGAAGAAATATAAACATATGATTATAATAGATTGCAAATCGAGATCTATAAAACTGCTGAGAGTTTTTGTAATTGTAAGCAAGATATTCAAGTTCCACAACACAGTCTACCCAATTGCGGAGCCCACAAATGTCGATCTTTAGACATAAAATGTTGGTTGCAAAACAGTTCCAACCCAAATCCCTTTTTTTTTGGAAAGTATCAAAATCTAACATTGGAATGACTTCGCCAAGTTCCCATTACCACGGGTGCGGCTAATCGATTAGATTTACACTCTATAGATGTGTACAACTTTACCTACAAGGAATGATCAACTTTTTATGCTAGGCCATACAACACACTTCCTTTGGTGTGCTTGTAAGGAGGTCATACATGATCGTTATATTACTTAGACATGACTTCGAACCCAATCCGAGACATTAAGCCCTTGCCATAGAAACAGAAACACTCACCCAAGTCGTGGATCCACTTTTATCACCCCAACACACCGTTTCTATTCATAGCAAGGCGTACACAATTGCATTAGTAGGTAGAAACCCCTACAAGTAGACCTAACCGAAATGCCTGTGCTATCTCACGCCTTCCAATATGTAAAGCCATATCTAAATAACTTAATAGGTTAAGGTCGTCCCATACCAGTCCTCATAGTTGCACAAAAATCTTATATCAATAGCATCCCATTGTTTGGTTCTTAGTCCAACACAGGCGATACTCCACTCTACACTACGTGCAAATCCATCTGCACATCGGGCTATTGCCAATAATCACCCGTGTCAAAACCATAGTTTTATTTTGGGTAATACCAGCAACCTTTCCAAATGATAGCCAATCATTTAAATAGTGGAAAAGTGTTAAAGACCATTTTCAAGCATGGATAAGCAATTCTATTATGCTAGCAATTATACCCTAAAATGGCATCATTTATGCCTAAACCATACTAGAGTTTATAAGGTTCATTTATTCATACATATTAAGGAAATCCACAATGTACAATGATAACTACTGTCTCTACCCAAACTAGCCATTTTATGTAGAATTACACACATGCATAATGCATTGACAAAAAAACATATAGTAGGTAAATTATTGGGTTCAATATGATCAAGGGGATGCTTGCCTTGTTTTTCGTTAACTGGATCAAAATTAGGGTCAACAGCAAGTTCTTCTTCTTCTTCGCCTTCTGGGACGTCGATGTCTACACATCGTGCAACAAGAGAATAAGTAACAATCAGTAACTCCAAAAAAAGGCAAAAAGAAAATATATAGTAAAACAAATAAAAACTCTCCATAGAAATAGGGGTTGATTTTGTGAATTAATTAGTCTCATTTTACGAATTCAAGAAGCTAAAATTATGTATTGTTATATGTCCATTTTTGGATTCAAGATGCAAAAATTATTTAAGATTATAATGATATAATCATCACTTGAACATGAAGCAGTTTCCTTCCTTTAATTAGGATTCAGATTCAAAGCAATATTTAATTAAATTTCTAGTTATTTGAATGCTAATCTTTGCTCCATCATATGCATATATATATGTGTGTGTATTCATGCTCACAAAATATATTCATTTCATAAAATATCCAATTAAAACTATATTCATTTTGCATTGAACAAACATCCATTTAGTAAATGAAGCAAATTAACTTGAAACACAAATATTTTTACATATTTGAATTTCTTTTAGAGTAAATATTTTAATAAAATTTATCTTTCTTTATTTTGTATAAATTTGAAAAAGTCACCTATTTGATGTATTTAAACCCTACACATGTATTTCTACTATTAAAAATCGCACAATGAATCTATTTGATGTATTTAAACCCTACACATTTATTTCATTCTGTTTGTAATTATGGTTCAAAAGTTATAGCTAGATGATTTGGCTCGGGATTGAAAATGATCTAGAAATTGAAAATACGCTTTCACTATTTGGAAAGCGGCTTTCTACTGCACGCGCACTGGCCCATTTGAATCAGCCACAGAGGCTGATAGCTCGGGACCACTGGACAGTGACCCTACAGCTGCGAGACCAGCAGCTGACAAGTGTAGCCCGCCTGTCAGCTACATGTTTACGCACGCATGGCTGATGAGTGGGTACCACTCGTCAGTGACAGAGCATGATCGCAATAGAGACCAACCACAGAGACTGACAAGGAGGGCCCAACGGTCAGCAATACAAAACAGGGACACATGGCCGACGATGAACTAACACCGGAGCGATGGAATGGGTAGCACCAATAGCTTCAGCACGATGATGTGCACCCAGGGGTGGTACCCATTCGGCCGGAGTTGACCGGGAAGGTGGCCGCCACCGCGAAGGTGCGGCGGTCGCCATGGCCGAACGAGCAAAAGCTCACCGGCGAGCTTATTCCTTCTGAGAGAAGACTTGGTAAGCATCGGTGAGTAGTAGTGAGTCCATTTTACTTTTTAGCACAACCGGAGATCAACCGAAGGGGGCTGCCACCAGTTGTCAGCTGTGAGGAAGAAAGCGACCGTGGAAGAAGGACTACAGGTAATAATGGTAGAAGAACAAGATTGATGAGTATTCTAGGATACATTGCGAAGCTCTAGGATGAACCGATTCTAAAGATTACCTCCGGATTGACTCGATTTCTGTTTTCCCCCTTTTCGAGCTTCTGTGGCAGATTGGAGAAAGAAGAACTTCGGCTATGGTGCTCGATTCAGAAGATGTGCAAGAGAGAAGGGGAGCTCATGGTGACGCTGAGGGGGTATTTGTAGCCTGGCTGAGGCGGTCTTGCCAGTGCTCGGACGCTCACACAACGCTTGGCTCCGCTCTGCACAGGAAATGGTGAGGTGGCGCAGGGCATAACTGAGGTTGTATGGCGTGAGAGAACCAAAGCCAGACGTGGCTATGGCGAGGCAAGGCTGGCGCAAGCGACGTGATGACTCGGTTGAGAAATCAGCGAGGCGAGGAAAGATTGGGAGAGCTTGACCAAAAAGGGCACGCCCTGGCTAGATGGGAACAGAGGAGAAAGGGTCTAACGGGTGTGGCTAGGGTCCATCGTGCACCAGCAAACGGAGTCGGCACGGTTACAGGCCCACTCGTTAGCGAGACAATATGGCTAAGAGATGAATCCAGTTCGGATAGCCCAAGAATTGATTTTATTGGGCTATCAAACCATGAAGAAAATTTTCCAAACTTTTTGAGTTGAGCCCTTATACAAGGGTTGACGACTGGTAAAAATCTCAGGTTAAAGTAACTCACTAAAAAATTACAAATATTCTAACAACAGTGACCGACCAAAAACTTTATTTCAAAATTTACTTTATTTAGGTGGAAAATAAGGCTAGATATTTTTGAAAATTTTTATCAGAGTTGGTTTTGAACTGAATATGTTGCTATAAAATTTTCAAGTCAAAACATTGCACAGTTATTTTATAAAAATTCTAGCACAACAATTTTTAGATTTTTAGAGTTTCTGTTTTTAATTTTGAAAAAGTAATAAATGAAATTATTAATTTCTAATATTTTCACCAGGGGTAAATACTGTATTGAGGGCATTATGGAAATTTTTGAAGAGTCGGATAAGTTTCGAAGATTTTGTATAAGTCCTGACTTACACTGTTTTTAGTCAAAAGGGTTGTTATTTCAATTATTTATTCTCATTCCCGTGCATAAAATTTCATTTGCCAACTGAAATGGTTTACCTGCATGCTTAGAGTTTTCATGGTAAATTTTCCAACTTTTTACTTTTACCTTTTTATCTTTTACCATTTCCTATTCTCCATTTCTCTTTTGTTTGATTTTTTCTCACAACACAAAAGTCCAAGAAAATTCAAATGAAATCGATAATACCAAGAAAACTCAGAAATATTCAAATTAAAATTTAAATCATAAACTTTTACTGTTTCATAATTTTCTGGATGTTACAGAGTAGAGGTCAATTTAGTGTGCTTCTGGGTTATAAATAGAGGGGTTAGAGGGATGCCTCTTCCTAAATTTTGTAGCAAGGTTTCAAGATTTTCTTGTGTTCTCATTTGTAAGCTTTGCCCACCTATTAGTGTGGCTTTGTAAACCTTCCTATCTATGCAATGCAAATTTTATTTTCTCCTCTATTTTGAAATTTACATTTAGCATTTACTTTTTGCACTTTAAATTCTTGCAAGTTGGTTTTGTCTCCTCTCCTTCTAATTGATTTTGGATCATTTGCCATGGATGGATGATTGATAGATGAATCTTTGCTAGATCATTTCCCAATCATCTAGGAAAATTTTGCTTCAACTTTACACGAAACTGTTTTTTGTGCTTAAGAAGAAAGATTTAATAGATTGTGTTCTAGATTTGCTTTTCTCTTGTTCGTGCTTACTGTGACATGCGGACGATCATCTAAGATCATCTTGATCATCAAAACCTCACGAGCAAGTATAGGATAAAGTTCTTGTTTTTTGATTGACTCTTCTTATCCAGTAAATAGGAAAAATTATTTATGATCATTCATCCCTCTCATAGCCATTTCGACCTTTCTCTCCAACTGCCGAGTTTTATTGTCTTAATCTTGATGTCGAGCCAGGGTTAGGGCTGCAGGGATTGACATTTTGGGTGGCCCGGTGGCCCAATGGTTGGAGGCGTGTGGCGGTTGTAAATCGGTGGAATTTGGCAGGTAGGGTCGGGGTTGATGGAGACAAGGAATGCATGTTGGGTATTGCAAAAGTGACAGGAGGCGGTTGTTATCGGTGGATCTAGCATCGGTGAGCTGCCGAAGTCAAAAATTGGTGATCGGTGGAGCTAGGGGGTCAACGATGGAGGAGGTACAGTGGTGAGTTAATGGTTCAAGGGTATGCGGCGATGCCACCCAAGGGCCGAGAGGAGTTCTGTGATGTGGCAGCGGCATCCGCGACATGGCTGGGGAGGTCGTTACTAGAAGTGCGTAGAACGCGATCGAGGGGGTAGGCCACGCGACAAGCGTCGGATAGAGTGGGGATTTATTTCATTCAGTGATATTTTGAAGTGCACTTTCCAAATATTTAGTTCTGTGCGCAAGAATTTTCTGGATGAAAATTACCAGCTTTTCATTATTTCCTATTTTGCGGGAAGAGTCAGATGCTGGGGCCCACTGTCATTGGATAGGAGATTATGAGAAGGGGATCTGCGCGGCCAGTTCGTCGCCTGGCTCGCTTGGCAAATAATGGCGCCGTGCCATTGCCATCGTCTCCGACTAGCGCCCCGGAACACACACACCACACCTGAACTAATTCTCTTACTGTTGCTTATTACCTCTTAGTATGCTGTGCTTCTTGGCGCTGGCAGATAGCCAGATACTACAAGCTCAGCATTTGAGCCCCTCTTGTCTTTTTCAGTTCGTGTCCGCATCTTCTTACCCATGGTTAATTAATTGTAATACTGGAAACAAGGATCCAAACTAGCCCATGGTTAATTACTGTTATAGTTGTCTGAACTTGGTGTTAAGAGGGAAGGCTTGTGTTTGTTCTTGGTGAGGATTCTACTTAATTTCAGCAGCACTTAGCAGAATTCGTTTCCTGTTCTAGCTTTCTTCTATTGGGCAGAGTGAAGTATTTAGCCTTTTCGTTTACGTGCTGTTCAATTAGAGGTCTTGAGTTATAACATTCAGTAGCACTGGTCTCTGTTCTTTACTGGTTTGCATATAGCATCTCCTTTAGTATTAGTCTGTGCCACTGAACTACCTAGCTGCTGTTCTTTATTTGCTTTTGTATTCCTAATTTTCGGTGTTACGAGTCTTTGTTGTTTTGTAGTCAGACTCCCACAGACAGTGTTCTTTAAATTTGTCCATCTTTTATAGGGGGGCATATCCAGTATAATCATGACTTTGGTGCAATTACCGTGCAATCAAACTAAAAAAGTTTCAAAAAATTCTGAAAAAAAAATCATGGATGTACATCTCATCTTACCCCATCTACATATAAAATTTCATGATCAAATTCGTCCTATGTTAAGAGTAATAAAAAAGACAAATTTCTGACAAACTTGAATAGTTCAAATGCACCCTAAACATGTTATGTTATGTGTACATGGTAGCCCCATAAAAGATAAGGACAAAAGCATCCTAAATAGAAGGGGGAGTCTACCCAACATACCAATTAGAAACACATCGGACTTACCGCAGCGTATGCGAGTGGGGTAACAAATGAGTCCGTCATAGGACCATTACCCGTTTACCCAGATTCAAGAGCTGATTCAAGTCTATTCTCAACATCAAACTTCTATTTCGACAAACACAATGAGCTGAATCAAGTATGCAATGACGACAAGGAAGATCATTGACCTCACCTTTATTGCTTATTGCTGTAAAGTTTGGTGGCTAGTACTAAAGTTTGCACTCTCGACCACAATCTTCACCTATCCAATCCTGAAACTATTAATTAATCTTGGGACAATTGATCTTAAACTTCTTCGTCCGTTATTTGTTGTGCCATAAGTGCATCCGAAGGCGTGGGAAAAGAATAAGAAGAGTGACGGTGCGTGAGTTTCTGATAGACATCCTGCATTGTTGGCCTTGCCTGAGGAGAAGTTTGCAGGCAAGCAAATGCTACTTGGACAAGCAGAGTAATGTCTTCCTCCTCCACCATTGTTGGCGATGATGGGCGCTGATCCAAGATATCCATTGCAAGCTTATGATGCTCTCCAAGAGAAGCAAGGGATTGCAGGTCTCTTGGATATCTCCCCATCACAATCTCCAGTACAACCACACCGAAGCTGTAGACATCGCATTTTGTCGTCACTACCGAAGTGTATGAAAGCTCTGTAGCAAAAGATGACACTAGGATTAAATTAGGAATATAGTAAGTAAACATGGCAATATGTTTGCTATGCGCAAGAAGAAATTAATCACTTACCTGGGGCTATATAACCATATGTTCCCGCTAGTTCACTCCAATTCGACGAATCAGGTTTTAGCATCCTTGCTGTGCCAAAATCTGAAACATAAGCCTTGAAAGTTGTGTCTAGCAAGATGTTGTTACTTTTTAGATCACGATGGATTATTGGTGGGATGCATTCATGGTGTAAGTAGTATATAGCTTGAGACATGTCTCTTGCAATAGTAGCTCGTTTCTTCCAATCCAATTCCTTTGCTAGCTCCTGGTTTTCTAAGGCTGCATGAAGGTTTCCTTGATCAATGTAATCATATACTAGAAATTTGTATTGTGGATGGGAACAAAACCCATATAGCTTGACGATGCTTCGATGTCGAATCTTCGTTAACACTTCAATTTCAGTAAGGAATCTCTTTTCATCATTCATCTCTTCTTCAATTGGATGAAGCTTTTTCACTGCAACCATTCTCCCACCTTGAAGCTGAGCTTTGTAGACTGTGCCATACCCCCCTGACCCAATGATGTACCTATCACTAAAATTTTCTGTTGCCCTAGTGATATCCTCGAATGCTAGTTTGCCATCAAAATTCCACACTGAAAGCACATCTCTTGTTTGTATGGTTGTGGTTTCGTGTGGTATTTTCCTTTTGTGGATAACCATAATCACACTGAAAGTTGCAAGAATAATGACTATGCATGTAGGAAGGGAAATAGCTAGCACCAAACTTCGAATTTTTCCTGCATGATGCTGCAATGTCGGAGTTGAAGAACAAGGTGGCAGGCCTGAGAGATTTCCGCATATACCTTTGTTGTGGAGAAACCAGCCTATTGAAGCACTGCGGAATAGCCGTCCTGTTGGAAGAGGCCCTTCCAAGTTGTTGTATGATACATCAAGTGTTGACAGACTATCCATGGTTGCGAAGGAGGACGGAATGGCTCCACTGAATTGATTATGGGAGAGGTTCAAGAATTCTAACATGGCCAAGTTGCCGAGCTGTGCAGGCAGTCTCCCGGTGAGTGTATTGCTGCTAACATCCAACATGATCTGCAACTGCGCCAGATTTCCTATGGTGATTGGCAACTCTCCACTCAAGTTATTGTTGTTCATCTTCAAGAATATGAGATCACCGCAATTCCCAAGCTCCACCGGTATCGAACCGCTCAACTTGTTTCTAGAAATATCAAGATACTGTAACTTGCTCATTCGACCAAATTCAGATGGTATGTGTCCTGAAAGTTGGTTTCGTTGTAAGTTGAGCCGATACAGATTGGCTAGATTGCTTATTTCTGGTGGTATCTCACCAGATAAATTGTTAGAATGGAGTACAGCAACTTCCAATTTAACTAGTTTTGAGAGCTCAGGAGGTAAGCTTCCAGTTATCATGTTTTCTGCTAATGCCAGTGTGGTGAGGTTGGTGCTTGCAGCCCAAGTTTTAGATAGCTCTCCATGAAGGTTGTTCGTTTCTATGTTTATTTCAGTAAGCTGTGGATATGGCCCAAAATCAGATATATCTCCTGTGATCTGGTTGGAAGCTAGGATTAGACTCTTTAAGCTCCTACATGTTTTCAAGCTTCTAGGAACAGGACCAGTGAACATGTTTGTAGCAACAATGAACGTCTGGAGCTGCCCCCCTTTGCAAACGTCTGATGGCAATTCCCCCGAGAGAGAGTTGTTGGACAAATTGAGTTCAATTAAACGTGTAAGTTTTCCAAATTCTCGAGGAAGAGGGCCTGACAACTTATTATCAAAAAGTGACAATTTTCTCATTCTTGTGAGGTTCCCAAAAGTTGAAGGAATTGAGCCTGAAATTTGATTTTCGTTCAAACGCATGTTGTCAAGATCCACCAAATGCCCAATCTCAACTGGGATGAAACCCACAAATTGGTTTTCGAAGAGGTAAAGGTAGTTTAGCCTGGTAAGGTTCCCTAAGGCAGGAGGAATGGGGCCTGTCAACTGGTTTGTACACAAAGCTAACATAATTAGATTGGACAACAACCCTACCTCTTGGGGAACAAAGCCTGTGAGCTGGTTCTCGACGATTTGAAGTGTGTTTAACTGGGTGAGATTAGCCAAAGAGATTGGAATTCCACCACTCAAGTGGTTGTTGGAGAGCTCAAGATCTTGCAAGTTTCTGACGTTGCCTAAAGAAGATGGTATGGGCCCTGACAGTTGATTGCTGTGAAGGTAGAGGAGGCTTAGTTTGGTTAAATTACCAAAACTTGTGGGTATTTGGCCGTTTACCAAAGTATCACTGATTTCAAAATATTCTAGGTTGGTGAGCTTCCCGAGTTCCTCAGGGATTGGCCCAGTGAGCATGTTTTGGTGGATGCCAATATCAAATAGCATGGTCAGATTCCCAAGGGATGCAGGGATGTGACCTGTAAGGTTATTCAAAGAGAGCCCCACTTGGCTAAGACGCCTCATGTTTCCGATCTCGAAAGGTATTTGTCCTTGGAGCCAATTGCTAGTAAGATCAAGGGTGGAGAGTGCAGATAGAGAGCCGATGGCCGGTGGGATTTCACCATTAAGGATGTTATAGCTAAGGTCCATATAGGTAAGGAATGGGAGTGCCGAGAAGTTGAGCTCACCAAGGCGGCCGCTGATGCCCGCGTTTGGCAGGGAGATGTTGGTCACCACCAAGGGCGTGCTCTGGCCATGGTGTACGACACCACACATGATGCCCGTCCAATTGCACGGGCTAGTATGTTGCTGCCATGAGTTTAAAGCCGGTGTACTTCGCAGAGTAGATTTCCACTGGAGGAGGGCAGCCTTCTGGGATGTTAGAGATATGCCTCCATGCCTCGCAGCATCTGCTTGCTGGAAAAGGAGACATAGCTGGAACAAGGTGAGAAGCACTAGTGTGGGTTCAATTTTTCTGTGGAACATTGCCATGGCATGGCACTGACCAACTGATATGGGGACTGTGGTGCTTAGCTTGAACAGGTTGGCTGGAGAGGTGAGATAATTTGGGCTTTGTAGCTCCTGATATATGTAGTATTCCAACTGATGGTTCAGAGAACACTGAAAAGTGGTCACGGTCAACTGCAAAATAAAAGGAAGTAATCTTAGTGTCGGCGTACTTTGCGCCAGGGTATCCTCTCCGCCGCATAAAAGCGTGCGTGGCTAACGTGGCGATCTGGCGGCGGTGGGCGAAGCACGCCGCCCGCCAGCGTGGGTCCACATGGCGACGGGCGAGCAGTGGGCGAGGACGCCTGCCGCGCCGGCGCCGGCTTTACGTGGCGGCTTGGCGGGCGGTGGCGAGCACGCCGCCCGCCAGTGCCGGTCCACGTGGCGTGTGGGCGGTAGGTGGGAAAGCACGCCGCCGCCCGGCGCCAGCCCACGTGGCGCTTGGCGGCGGGTGGCGGCTACCGCCCGCCAGTGCGCCCACGCGGCGCGCGGGCAGCAGTGGCGAGACGCTCTGCCGCCGGCGCGCCCACGTGGCGGCTTAAGCGGCGGTGGGCGAAGCATGCCCGCCCGCCAGTGCGGTCCACGTGGCGCGCGGGCGAGCAGGTTGGCGAGGACGCCCTGCTCGCCCCGCCGCAAGGCAAAAAGGTGGTGCGAGGTTCCTTCACCTCGAAGCCTCCTTCCCTATCGTACCGTGCCAGCAGCATGCCTGCTGTGTCAGACTCGTTGATTGCGAGGAATTCTGCTGACCAATCCTCTGGCGCCTGTCACCTACCCGTCGCAGAGGGGTCCCATCCCAGCGAACCGGGCGAAGCCATGCGTCGGCATTTAATGAGGCTGGAGGAACGGGACAGCACGCGAAGGGGTAATAAATGTGTAGAGACCAGCATGATACTTCCCCCCTTTTACCTACTCCCGTTAGCCTGGCCTATATAAGGGCACTCGGGTGCATGGGGAAAAGGGGGACGGAGGACCAAGAGTTCAAGATATAGAACCAAAAGAAGAACTTGTAACTCCAAAGAGCTCTGTACTAGCTTCATACTCTCTATAAGCAAACTAGCAGGACGTAAGGCTATTACCCTGAGAAAAAGGGGCCTGAACCTGGGTAAAACCCGTGTGTCATTTTAGTTCATCAACGCCAAAAATCCTCCGTGCGGGAGTCTCTAGGGTTTCCCCTCTCTAAGGTTTGCCAGCTGCGAAGACGCCCTCCTATCGAACAAAATCCCGGTCTGTAGACTAGCGCCTGTCAGGTGGAATATGCCGACACTTAGCAAATTGGTCATTTGTAGTGTCTCTATCTTTGCTTACTTGGCATGATGTGATGCTTGTGTTACTATACATTTTTTTGTTGGTCAATCTATGGGCTCCTCTTCGATCTCCATTTAGCATGAATGATGCATCTGTGTTCAACGAGAAAGGATTTCAAATTTATCATGTTTGCCTAGTTCAGAGACCGTTTGCAGGATATGCCACTCATGTCTCTTTGATTTGCGAGTCCCGGACCCGGACATGTAGTGGCAATCCTAAAATTTTCTGCATAATTAATATGGTCAAACAGAGAAGTGAGGTCACAAAAAATTATCGGAATTTATAAAAAGCAAGAGGTACTAGTTCATTTTGTTTGTGTGCTATCTCGCAATAACATATTAGCTATTAGTTGTCAAATTATTTTCAGTGCAATATAGAGTGGACATAATAAAAGAATGCAACAATGGTGACAATATGTGGTTGTAGCTGTAAAAATATATATTATGCGCGGTATCCGTTCAATGTTAGCGACCAGCTACTCCAATAGCTGCTTCAGCTATAACAAAAATTGCGAAAATGTCTCCTTTTAATTGGCGACTATCAAATAGATCAGAAAATGTTACGAGATTTAGATTAATTGAATTCAGTATAAGTTCAAGACATATTAGAGCTCTAACCATGTTTCGGCTTGTGATCAATCCATAGATACCAATTAAAAATAAATAGACACTCAAAAAAAGTACATGCTCAAACATCATTAACTAACTCCTTATCAATCTCGATTCATTTCAATATGAGGACAAGAATTGAACCGATTTTGGTTTGTGTACTAAAACAACATCAAAATTTCTAAAAAATAAAATTAGGGAGTTAGTCTATGGTAGTGTATGGAGTATTATCATCCAGTAATGTTTCAAATTTAAATTCAAAATGAGTTAGGAGAAATGAAATGTAAGTTGTGACTTTTTCTCCCCTTTTTCCATTTTCTTTTAGTTTATGTCTGTCACGTAATTATATTTTTTTGTTTCTTCCAACACAAAATTTGAATGTGAAATTAAAATTAACTGGTTGTTAATAAATGAAAAAAAAAATTGGTATCGGCTCACCAATCGATCATTCAAGTCTTGCGGGCGTCGAGCAGGCACTATGGATCAACATTTGATGACTGCAAACATCCAAAGTGTCCCAGCTTGAAACGTATGAAGCACTCCGGTCCCTCTCGTTCATTTGGCAGCTATCGTCAAGGTGTGTACGCACTCCGGTCAAGGTGTGTACGCACTAGGTACTGGTTCTTGCGTTACATGCACGCAACGCAAAGGTCAAGAGACTTGGAAACTTTGAACCATGCCAGCCCTGCCAGGTCAAGCACGACAGCAAAGATCGATAGAAGGATCATCTCTTAGAGACGAAGCCATTTTTAGTTTCCTCTCATACCGAATGCTCCCAACTTTTTTATAACTGTACTACAATAAGATGTACTAATAAAATTATAATTTTACGAAAGTATTTTGAAGACAAATCTAATGATATAATTTTCATCTAGCCAATGTAGAGAGTTTTAAACCTATTTGTGGCCAGCTTTACGGCATGGATTTGAGAACATTCGGTAAAAAAGAACGGAGGTAGTACACTATTGTGTATATCTGGGGGAAGACAATGATCTTGCCATCTAGAAGAGATGAATGGAAATGAAGATCAAAATATCAATCTGATCCTGAGAAAAAACTTAATCTAACCTTGGGCAGTACAAATTGGGGTTGTCTTGGTGGTTGCCAGCCAGCTACACTTTAAATGGTCTGCACAAATTAAAGTTACAAACTATGGGAGGAAAATGTGCTAGATCGAATGGGACATTAAAGAGGTTGACGGGTAATTTAAGAGTTAGCTGGTTCAACCATGCAAACTATTTTTAATTTAAATATAAAAAAGAATAATATTTTTAAAAAATGTGAAGGTAGATCTCAATTTAGTATACTTCCATTTAAAAAACGAAATTTCAAAAGGTACTTTTTCACAACAAATTCTCTTTTTTGTTTCTATGAAATATTTCTTAGTTTGAATTTTATTGTTATACGGTGATGCAATATTTGCGCTTCATATATCACCAAGATAATAAAAAACTTTAAATAGTCGTATAAATTCTCCTTATTGATCCTCCCCCACCTCCACCATCTTCTCACTCCACGCCACCTGCTGATACCATATATATCCTCACCCATCTCCCCAATTACAATATGGAAGAATACGTGGCATATCTAACATTAATGCCCTGTTTGGATTGGAGCAATTTGCGAGGAAAAACGTAGGAACCTGAAAACATTGGAATGAAACACAGTGACCGTTTGGAACAGAGGGCTGAGCCATCCAAAGTCCTTAGGAAAGTTCCTCCAACCTGTACTTTCACAGGAAACAAAACAAGAGGTCAGAGCTAAAGGAAAATTTTCCTACTATGGGAGCAACCGAGTCATACTTGATAGCGGATGTAATCACCGTATTTTTCGTAATCAAGGGATTACATATATGGAAAAATATCCTGTGCAATCAGACAGACTGGTGAAACCACGGTGCAACCCAACTAGAAAAAGTTTCAAAAAATTCTAAAAAAAATCATGGATGTACATCTCAGCTTACCCCATCTACATATAAAATTTCATGATCAAATTCGTCCTGTGCTAAAAGTTACAAAAAAAGACAAAGTTGATCATGAACAGGACAAAGTTGATCATGAACCGTAACTGTTCATGATCAACTTTGTCTTTTTTGTAACTTCTAGCACATGACGAATTTGATCATGAAATTTTATATGTAGATGGGGTAAGCTGAGATGTACATCCATGATTTTTTTCAGAATTTTTTGAAACTTTTTCTAGTTGGGTTGCACCGTGGTTTCACCAACTCTCTGGTTGCACAGGATATGTTCCCTACATATATATATAGCCAGCTCAAGCCAATAATAACCGCACAACTTATAGCAACACAATCGGCGGGATTGGCAAGAGATAAGGCATGCATGCAGTGCTAAGTATGGAAGCTAATCAACGCAACTAACTAGTAGATAAGTACCAAATAATCTGCTAACACTCCCTCGCAGTCGGAACGGCAGTAGAACGAACATTCAAACTGAACCTAAACTCGGTGAAGAGTGAAGAAGGAAGACCTTTGGTAAATATATCGGCATACTGAGAAGATGTGGGCACATGCAAGACGCGCACGGCACCGGCAGCCACTTGATCCCGGACGAAGTGGAGATCAATCTCAATATGCTTGGTGCGCTGATGCTGAATTGGATTGGTGGACATGTAGACCGCACTGATGTTATCACAGTAGACAACGGTGGCATGCTGGAGAGGAATGAACAACTCCATCATCAACTGGCGCAACCAAGTGGCTTCGGCGACGGCGTTGGCAACAGCCCGATATTCAGCCTCGGCGTTAGAGCGAGACACAGTGTGCTGACGTTTGGAAGACCAGGATATCAAGTTGTCCCAAAGAAAAACAGCATAGCCAGAGGTAGAGCGGCGAGTGTCCGGACAGCCAGCCCAATCGACATCAGAGTAGGCAACAAGAGAGGTAGGGTCAGTGCGATGAAGCATGAGACCATGATCTAATGTTCCCTTGAGATAGCGGAGCACACGCTTGACCAGCTTGTAGTGGGGCTCGCGCGGATCATGCATATGGAGACAAATCTGCTGAACAGCATAAGTGATATCGGGTCGGGTGAAGGTGAGATATTGCAAAGCACCAGCAAGCCCACGATAATGCGTAGGATCAGCTACAGGATCACCAATAGAACCAGAGACCTTGGAGTTTGTATCAACAGGGGTGGAGCACGATTTGCAATCTGTCATCCCGGCACGCTCGAGAACATCAGGAATGTACTGTCGTTGCTGGAGAAACAGGCCGGAGACAGTGGAGAGAACCGTGACACCAAGAAAGTGGTGCAAAGCCCCAAGATCCTTCATGGCAAATTCCTGTTGCAATGCTGTAACAATTTGGCGAAGGAGAGGTACTGAAGAAGCAGTCAGAATGATGTCATCCACATAAAGTAGCAAATAGACTGTATTGCTGCCTCGACGATAAACAAACAAGGAAGTATATGACTTAGCGCTACGAAAACCAAGTGACAATAGGTGAGTAGCAAAGCGATCATACCAGGCACGAGGAGCTTGCTTAAGACTATAGAGGGATTTATTCAGCCGGCAAACATGATCTGGCCGAGCAGAATCGACAAAACCAGCAGGCTGAACACAATATACCATCTTAGAGAGCGTGCCATGGAGAAAAGCATTCTTGACATCAAGCTGGTGAATGGGCCAATTCTAAGAGAGAGCCACTGAAAAAACAATACGAATGGTCGCAGGCTTGACAACTGGACTAAAAGTCTC
Organism: Guadua angustifolia; assembly: GCA_036346375.1. Lineage (NCBI taxonomy): Eukaryota > Viridiplantae > Streptophyta > Magnoliopsida > Poales > Poaceae > Guadua > Guadua angustifolia. The sequence continues at coordinate 53,875 of JAYEVE010000626.1, forward strand.
ACCGAAATCAATGCCAGGACATTGAGTGAAGCCACGAAGGACCCAACGTGCCTTGTAGCGATCAAGGGAACCATCAGCATTAAGCTTGTGTCGAAACACCCACTTACTCGAGATGACATTAGCACCCGGTGGGCGAGGAATGAGATCCCATGTATCATTGGCGTGTAGAGCCGAGAATTCCTCATGCGAGGGCACTACGGTAACTCTTCGGCAAGAGAGAGAGAGCAACAGCCTGAAGATTAAACAAACGTCGAGGTTGACGAAACCCCAACTTGGCACGAGTGACCATCACATGATCATTTTCAACCGAGGTAATAGGAACGGCACCAGGGTGTAGACGGCGTTGGAGGCAGAACGGATGGTGACTGAGAAACACCTGACGGCACCAACAAAGCAACCGTCAAGGTTGCTAGATCGCCAGATCTTGGTTGTACTACCAAATGTAGTAGGTTGAAATTTGTCGGTGCTAGCGCACCCGGGCCGCTGTAGGCAACAACCTATGGCACGTGGCGGACAGGGGCAGCAATAGGCCGGGATGAGGACGCCGAATGGCCTGAGCTGGCATGCGCTGGCGATGTAGGCATTGCAGTAACAAATTTATGGCGCCAAATTATTGTGGGCAAAGAATGGACGGCAAAGCAGCAGGCATGCATCAAGAAGTAGCATCACTGCTAGCAACAACCCGAGGCACATGGCCGTCGGGGGCAGCAGGGCTGGCAAGCCGAGTAAGAGCTGCAGGAGAAAGAGAAGTAGAGCCAACAGGAGCAGGAGCCCAATCGAACTCCTGAAGAAAATCAAAATCAGTAGCAGGGGCCGGCGGAGCAGACTCCGCAAACGGAAAAGATGCCTCATCAAAAATGACATGCCAAGAGATGATCACTCGATTCGTGGAGAGATCCAAACACCGGTAACCTTTATGATCCGGAGAGTAACCAAGAAAGACACAAAGCGAGGAGCGAGGAGCAAGTTTATGAGGGGCAGTCACAGAGGTGTTGGGGTAACAGCGGCACCCAAAAACACGAAGAAGAGTATAATCAGGCTGCACACCAAAGAGAGCGAAGAAAGATGTAGAAAAATTTAGGGTTTTAGTGGGGTGACGATTAAGAAGATATGTGGCGGTGGTGAGAGCTTCGACCCAATAACTTGGAGGGAGACTAGCCTGAACAAGGAGGGAGCGAATAATGTTGGTGGTGGTACGAATGACCCGCTCCGCACAACCGTTTTGTGGTGAGATGTAAGGACACGACATGCGAAGAGTGATACCGTACGTGAGAAAGAAGGAACGCGTGGTGGAGTTATCAAACTCACACCCGTTATCACACTGGACACTTTTTATGGTGCAACCAAATTGAGTGGACACGTATTTGAAAAAGTGAGAGAGAGTGGTGAGTATATTGGATTTGAGACGAAGAGGAAAAGGCCATAGAAAATGCGAGCAATCGTCAAAAATAATAAGATAATATTTGAATCTGGATACACTAGGAACAGGGGATGTCCAAAGGTCACAGTGTATTAAATAGAAGTTTTTGAGTGCTGATGAGGACATCTTCCCTATTGACACAACCACGCCGAGTGGTTCTTCTCATACACAACAAGTTTTACAAGGACCTACAACTCGTGCTCGAGCACGTCTACTCAATTATCAGGTAAATTCGTTCCTAAGTTTTTATACAAATGATTCGCAGAATGGAATGCTATTTAATTCTTGTGATGATCTTATTGTCCTTAGGAACCAAGGAGAAGAACCTCCAAATGCCAAGCATAAAGCACAATCATCATATGCAAGTTGGACTTGGAATCAGCAAATTCGCGGGTTCGGCCTCCATGACAGCATCAACTTCAAACGACCATAACTTTTGATTCTGGAGGTTTCTAGAGGTCCATGAGTACACGTTTGAAAGATCTCGAGTCTACTTTCCAATGGATCCAGCCCCAGTGCCAAATTCATCCTGGAGCAATGGGAAATCGCAAAAGAGTGTCATGGGCTAGAAACTCCAGGTGCTGTGCCACCTTTCTTTTGGACCCAAAGCCCATGTAACGCTAGGGCAACCCCTTGGCCGCCCCCCCATGGGTGCTGCATGCCCCTAGCTGCTCCCTAGCCGCCACTTACATCTATATATTGTTTGCTACCGCCGTACTTTAGTTTTTCGGTTTTGTTTGTTTGATAGTTTAGCTATTGCTACTATTTTGAGTCTTCCAGACGTGCTCAACAGCCGCCTAAGAAGCTCCTTGTTTCAGAACCCCACTTCATCAATCCTTCATCTTTATTTGCAATTTCGGATTGCTTTTACCTTTGTTCTTGCTTGTTCTTTGGTTGCATGCGTGAATTGAACTCGTGTTCAGTTGATCGTGCCCACGGCAAGATCAATAACCCTCCGGAGTTGGTGTAGCGATTGCTAAGGCGCATCGTCGTTGTACGGTGTAGTCGGATCGTCAACATCGCCTCCACAAATCGATCGTGTGTTTTCTCATCAAAAGATCGGGACACCAAAGTGCTATCAAGTGGTATCAGAGCGCCAAGTTGCTCGGTGAGAGATTTAGAACCCTAGATTAGTTTTTGTTTTCTGTCCAAAATTGAAAATCCTCCATAAAAATTCAACCTTTAGATTCAATCTGGTATTTTAGTGTGTTTTATTAGGTTTTGATCCATTAGAGTCCTTATTTTAGTTGCTGATCGTTTTTCCTTCGCGTAGCTCTTATTTCAATCTGTCTAGTTCTTTGTTTTGTTCATAACTTTCGCATACGAGCTCCGATTCAAGTGTTTTTGCACTTTCCTGAAACCTTGGGACAAGCTCCACAAAAACCTAGTTGGGCACGAAATCTAATTCCATCTAAAAAGTTGTTTAATCTTGACATCAAATTCGGGAAGCAAGTTGCAATTGCAATCCAGGTCAGTTCGGTATTTTGATCATAACTCTTACATCCGAACTCCGATTGAGAAGTTTTTATACTTTCCTGAATCCTTGAAGAGTCCTCTACAAAAACGTTTTTAGGTGTCCTTCGTGATTCGGACTCCTTCAAACCGAATTTGACTCGGATTCGGATTTGGTCAGATCGGCTGAATTTTGTTGAAGCTGTGCACCTTAGTGTTTTGGCCATAACTTCTACATATGAGCTCCAAATTGTGTGTTTGAATACTTGTTCTAAAGCTTAGAACAGTACTATCATTTTGTTACATTGTGAGCAAGCTTGATTCGGTCATTTTCATGCCTTAATTGTAGCAACAACCTTATTGCATAGTTCTGGCCGAATTTGGGTTTGTTTCTTCAATTTGTGTTCTAGCTTTGTTCCTTTGAGTTGGTTGAGTCCAGTAGCGTCTACAACCATAAAATTTCAAAATATTAGTGCACATACCTTTGGGAACCAATTCATCCTTTGCGAATACTTTGATCCCAATTGAGACTAGCGATTTGAAATTGCTTGGGGCTGCTCCTTTTGATACGTTGCATTATCATATCTCTTGTGATATCAAGTTAGGGATTCCAAAACTTTGCTCATACTAGTGTTGGCCGAAAGTCACCAAAAAAAAGAGAAAGAAAGAGCCAAAAGGCCAAGAAAGAAAAAAAAAGAGATAGAAAAGAGAAGAGAATAGTGGCCGGCAGCACTACATTGATCAAAACCCTAATTTGTGTTTGTCATTTTCAGATTGTGCAATTGTATTAAGGAGTGAGCAATCTTGTGCCCTTTTACCTTTTCTAAAGCAATTAGCTAGCGTCTCTCCATAACTTATGCAACACGAGTGTTGGTGCTGAATTATTCTTATTTAGCTCATTCCATTGGTTGCATTAAGTTTCATTATCTTTGCGTGTGTGTTGCCTTGAAATTCACTTATATCTTTGAGATCGGCAACTAGGACTTGTGAATTCTAGTTTGGATCATTACTTATCATTACAATAACTAGAATTATCAAGATTGCATAGGAAATTCACATAGCCTACCAAGCTCCACATATTCTACCTCGTACGTTTGTTCGTTCTCTTGGCAATCGCTATACCCAATCTTCGGAGAACTTTTGACAACGCCAACGGCCGACAACACTGCTGCTTGGTAAGAATTTGTAAGAGCTTTGAGTAAAGCTTGAGTGTTGAGTGACTTGTAGCCACTTCCTAGTAGTTGAGAGGAACATTATACCTGTGATTTTGTTTCTTGTCTTCTACTAACCATGTCAGGTGACGAGGGTTCGCTGCATCACTCGCCATGCACGAAGGGCATTGTTGCTCACTTTGAGAGGATGACGAGGGTCACCACCGAGGCGCTTAGTGAGGATGTGCGACTTACTAATGAGCGAATGTCGCTGCAAGAAGACCGTCTCCGTTCCATTGAGACCACTCAGGGAGTTGCTAACACTACCCTTGCCACTATTTTGTCTAGACTTGATATGCTTGCAAATGCCGCCTCGAACTTCAGTCCTCGCCTCGTCTCCCACGCCAAGACAACGGGTTCCCATTGCTGCCCGCCTTCCCAACATGGCCCACGCCTCGGTTGTTCGGACACACATCGCCAACACTTCGCCCTAGCTTCGGAGCGGAGGTGGAAGAACAAGATGATGAGAACTACGATCACTACGCCACTAATTTGGGGACAACAATATCATCAATTTCGACTACCGACCGTGACCATCGCCGACTACGCTTTAATCAAAGAAGGTATGCAACGTGATCCACCGCGACATGAGGTACGTGATCGTGCCGACGTATTCTCTAAAGTTAAAATTAATATACCTCCTTTTGAAGGTAAATATGATCCCGATGGTTACCTCAATTGGGAATTACTTGTTGATCAAAAATTTGCGTGCCATGATTTCCCGAGGATAGTAGAGTTCGAGCCGCTACTAGCTTAATTTTTCGATTTTGCTTCTATTTGGTGGAGAGAGCATTGCCGTGTTCATCCACATAATATACCCACCACTTGGGAAGCATTAAAATTGATCATGCGACATAGATTTGTTCCTCCTACTTTGCTAGAGATTTACTAAATAAATTGCAGCGCCTACGCCAAGGTAAAAGTTCAAGAGAAGAATATTATCAAGAATTGCAAATTGGCATGTTGCATTGTGGTTTAGTTGAGAATGAGGAAGCGCCTATGGCTCGTTTCTTAGGTGGTTTAAACCGCAAATCCAGGACATTCTAGATTATAAAGATTACAATTCGATGACTCGCTTATTCCATCTTGCTTGCAAAGCTGAACGTGAAGTGCGTGGACGACAATCAAGGGCAAAAGCTACATTTTCGCAGGTCGTATTACTGTGGACGCCACACCCCGCTGCCCGTCCGGTCGTACCACTACACCAAGCCCTTCCAACAACAAAACGGCATTATCTCCTTCAAACTCGGCACCACGAGTACCCACGCCGACGAGAAGTGCCACAAAAGCTCCTACAAATAGTTCGTCGTCGTCCGTCGCCTCAACGGGCCGAACAAAAGACATTCAGTGCCATCGCTGCAAGGGGTTTGGCCACATCATGAGGGAGTGTCCGAACAAACGCGTGCTCATCATTCGCGAAGACGGCGAGTACGATTCAGCAAGTTTATATTGATGAAGAAACATATGCTTTGCTTGCTGAAAATGAAGACGGCGAGCCAATTTCTCGATCCTCAAGAAGAGCACATGAGCGCCGTGATGTTGACCAATATTTGAGTATTGTTTATAACGTGCTTAGTGCCCAGATTATGAAAGTACCGAGCAAAATCAGCGCCACAACTTGTTTCACATTAAAGGTGTCGCAAGGAGCGAGTAATACTGAATAATCATTGATGGTGGAGTTGCAATAATCTAGCCAAGATGGACATGGTGGAGAAACTTGCACTTCCACTAGGCCGCATCCTCACCCTACTATATTCAATGGTTCAACAACAATGCAAGCTCAAGGTAACTCGTATGGTAAGAGTAAATTTTGCTTTAGGTTCTTATCATGATTATGTTGATTATGATGTCGCACCTATGCAAGCATGTTCTATGTTGTTAGGAAGACCGTGGCAATATGATAAAAATTGTTTACATCATGGTAGAACAAATGAATACTCTTTTGTGCATAAAGAGAAGAAAATTGTTTTACATCCAATGTCTCCCGATGCTATTTTAAAAGATGAGATTGCTAGAGCTAATAGAGAGAAAAATCAGAGCATGCTAAGAGTGAAAATCAGATTGTAGTAAAGGAGCTTGAGCAATACAATAAGAAAGAATCTAAGCCTGTTCATGACAAAAGAAATGAGATTAAGTTGAAGGGTGCTTGTTTTCTTGCTACCAAATCTGATTTGAAAGAGTGAATGATCTAAATTCTTTTTGCTATGCTTTCGTTTGCAAAGAAGTTTTGTTTTCATTTGAGGATGTGTCTTCTTCTTTGCCTCCTGCTATCACTAACCTTTTGCAGAGTACAATGATGTTTTTCCAAAGGATGTGCCACTGTGGCTGCCCCAATGCGAGGCATTGAGCACCAAATCGACCTCATTCCCGAGGCATCTTTGCCTAATCGCTACCATACGTAACCAATCCGAAGAAACTAAGGAGATACAACGCCAAGTTCAAGAATTGCTTGATAAAGGATATGTGCGTGAGTCTCTTAGTCCTTGTGCTTTATCCGGTCATTTTAGTACCTAAGAAAGATGGATCATGGCGCATGTGTGTGGATTGTAGAGCAATCAATAATATCACCATTAGGTATCGCCACCCTATTCCTAGGCTAGATGATATGCTTGATGAATTAAGTGGCTCTACAGTGTTCTCTAAAGTTGATTTGCGTAGTGGGTACCACCAGATTCGCATGAAGCTAGGAGATGAATGGAAAACGGCTTTTAAAACTAAGTTCGGTCTATATGAGTGGTTAGTAATGCCTTTTGGGTTAACTAATGCACCTAGCACTTTCATGAGATTGATGAACGAAGTTTTATGCGTGCTTTCATTGGCAAATTTGTGGTGGTATATTTCGATGACATTTTGATATTTAGCAAATCATTGGAGAAACATCTTGACCATTTACGTGTTGTTTTTAATGCTTTACGAGATGCACGTTTATTAGGTAACCTTGAGAAGTGCACCTTTTGCACGGATCGAGTCTCTTTTCTTGGTTATGTTGTTACTCCCTGGGCATTGAAGTTGATCAAAGCTAAGGTTGAGGCAATACAGAGTTGGTCGACTCTAACACGGTCACACAAGTGCGAAGTTTTCTAGGACTTGCGGATTCTACCGCCGCTTCGGAAGGATTTCGGCACCATTGCTGCACCTCTGAACGAGCTCACCAAGAAGGGTGTGCCATTTGTTTGGGGCGATGCACAAGAGAACGCTTCAACACATTGAAAGATAAGTTAACACATGCACCTCTGCTCCAACTCCCAGACTTTTCTAAGACGTTTGAACTAGAATGTGATGCTAGTGGGATTGGGTTGGGTGGTGTGTTGTTACAAGGGGGAAAACCTGTTGCATATTTCAAGGAGAAATTGAGTGGGCCTAGTTTGAACTATTCTACTTATGACAAGGAATTATATGCTCTAGTTCAAACTTTGGAAACATGGCAACATTACTTATGGCCCAAGGAATTTGTCATACACTCGATCATGAATCTTTAAAGCATATTCAAATCAAGCTAAATTGAATCGTAGACATGCTAAGTGGGTTGAATTCATTGAATCTTTTCCTTATGTCATAAAACACAAGCAAGGAAAGGAAAATGTTATTGCCGATGCTTTGTCCGACGATACACCATGCTTTCACAACTTGATTTCAAAATCTTTGGCTTAGAGACGATTAAACAACAATATGAGCATGATGATGAATTCAAAGATGTGTTGTTGAATTGCAAAGAAGGAAAAACTTGGAACAAATTTGTCCTCAATGATGGGTTTGTGTTTCGAGCTAATAAGCTGTGTGTTCCAGCTAGTTCCATCCGTTTGTTGCTATTGCAGGAAGCGCATGGAGGTGGTTTGATGTGACACTTTGGGGTGAAGAAGACAGAAGACATACTTGCTAGCCATTTCTATTGGCCAAAGATGAGAAGGGATGTTGAACGATTTGTTGCTCGCTGTACTACATGTCAAAAAGCTAAGTCACGACATAATCCCTATGGTTTGTATATGCCTTTGCCTGTTCCTAATGTTCCTTGGGAAGATATTTCTATGGATTTTGTTTTAGGACTTCCTAGAACAAAGAAGGGGAGGGATAGCATATTTGTTGTCGTGGATAGATTCTCTAAGATGGCACACTTCATACAATGTCATAAAAGTGATGATGCTACACACATTGCTGATTTATTCTTTCGTGAAATTGTTCGCTTACATGGTATGCCAAATACAATAGTTTCAGATCGTGATACTAAATTCCTAAGCCACTTTTGGAGAACTTTGTGGGTTAAATTGGGGACTAAGCTGTTATTTTCTACTACTTGTCATCCCCAAACAGATGGACAAACTAAAGTTGTTAATAGATCATTATCTACCATGCTTAGGGCTGTTTTGAAAAAGAACATAAGGTTGTGGGAAGAATGCTTGCCTCATATTGAGTTTGCTTATAATCGTTCATTGCATTCTACTACTAAGATGTGCCCTTTTGAGATTGTATATGGATTTGTGCCTCGTGCTCCTATTGATCTATTACCTCTTCCAACTTCAGAGAAGTTGAATTTTGATGCTAAACAATGTGCTGACTTGATTATGAAAATGCATGAGACCACTAAAGAAAATATAGAGCGCATGAATGCGAAATACAAACGTGCTGGTAGTAAGGAAAGAAGCATGTTACTTTAACCTCGAGAGTTAGTTTGGTTACATCTCGAGAAAAGATAGATTTCCTGAATTAAGAAAATCAAAGTTGATGCCTCGGGCTGCTGGTCCTTTCAAAGTTTTAGAAAAAATTAATGATAATGCATATAAGCTTGAATTGCCTGCAGATTTTGGGGTTAGTCCCACCTTTAACATTGCAGATTTGAAACCTTACGTGGGAGAAGAGGAAGAGCTTGAGTCGAGGACGACTCAAATGCAAGAAGGGGAGGATGATGAGGACATCTTCCCTATTGACACAACCACGCCGAGTGGTTCTTCTCATACACAACAAGTTTTACAAGGACCTACAACTCGTGCTCGAGCACGTCTACTCAATTATCAGGTAAATTTGTTCCTAAGTTTTTATACAAATGATTCACAGAATGGAATGCTATTTAATTCTTATGATGATCTTATTGTCCTTAGGAACCAAGGAGAAGAACCTCCAAATGCCAAGCATAAAACACAATCATCATATGCGCAAGTTGGACTTGGAATCAGCAAATTCGCGGGTTCGGCCTCCGCGATAGTATCAACTTCAAACGACCATAACTTTTGATTCTGGAGGTTTCTAGAGGTCCATGAGTACACGTTTGAAAGATCTCAGAGTCTACTTTCCAATGGATCTAGCCCTAGTGCCAAATTCATCCTGGAGCAACGGGAAATCGCAAAAGAGTGTCACGGGCTAGAAACTCCAAGTGCTGCGCCACCTTTCTTTTGGGCCCAAAGCCCATGTAACGCTAGGGCAACCCCTTGGCCGCCCCCATGGGTGCTGCACGCCCTAGCTGCTCCCTAGCGCCACTTACATCTATATATTGTTTGCTACTGCATTTTAGTTTTTGGGTTTTGTTTGTTTGATAGTTTAGCTATTGCTACTATTTTGAGTCTTCCAGACATGCTCAACAAACCGCCAAGAAGCTCCTTGTTTCAGAACCCCACTTCATCAATCCTTCATCTTTATTTGCAATTTCGGATTGCTTTTACCTTTGTTCTTGCTTGTTCTTCGTTGCATGCGTGAATTGAACCTCGTGTTCAAGTTGATCGTGCCCACAAAGAAGATCAATAACCTCCGGAGTTGGTGTAGTGATTGCTAAGGCGCATCGTCGTCAGACGGTGTAGTCGGATCGTCAACGCCGCTTCCACAAATCGATCGTGTGTTTTCTCATCGAAAGATCGGGACACCAAAGTGCTATCAAGTGCACACGAAGGAGAAAGCATAAAAGGGAGCCGCACATGGCGACCAAGTTGACACGCATGACACAAATTGTCAGATGCACTTTCATTACAAGAAAGTCCAAGGGAAGAGGCTAGCTTGGAGAGAGACTTATGACCGATATGACCTAGGCGTCGATGCCACAAGGTAGTGGAGGAGCCGATAGTAGCAAGCGCAAGGGGTGAAGTCACCGCATGGAAGGGGTAGTGAAAGTGCATCTAGGCCCCTAAAAGAGTTTTGGTGATTAATGGCAACACAATTGAGTTTACTAATGGTTCAAGTGAGAATTCATGCAGAAATCAAGAAGGTATCATCGTAAGGAAGCGATTAGAGATCCCCACCGTATTTAAATTTGAAAATGCGACATCAAGACTTTAGACATATATTTTTTATTTTATTGAGTCTATGGATAGCCGTACTATTAAGAGGGATACGACGGGAATTACTTCTAGGATATACTTGTGCTCAAAGAATGAAAATTGCATTGCGAAAGTTTGTTTAAATCATTGCATTTCCACCAAAAGGATACTTCTGGCCGAGGGGGTCAGGTTGGAGTATCCGGACATTAAGTCCGAACACTCTGTGTTAGGGCCCTCGGTTGCTCTCTCTGGTAAGTCCGGAGTATCCGGACATTTAGTCCAGACACTCCGGGGTAAAATGGTCCGGAGTATCCCAGAAGTCCCGAGTATCCGGGATTAAGTCCGATATCCGGTTAACCTCTCGTGCACACCAATCATCTTTAGTCCAGACACTCCGGACTATATGTCCGGATAGTCCGGGGTTTGCGCAGCACACTCATAACAGTTGGATTTTGGGGGGCCTATTTAAGCTCTCACTCTCCATCTATCTGTTGGCAGCCTCATTTATTGCATTCTTAAGCTCTTAAGCTCTCAAGCTCTCACTCTCACTCTCTTGAGCCATAATCTCCTTTGCCCACTTGAATCTTGGAGTTGATTTGAATCTTTGGGGAGAAAGGAGTGGATTTAAGTGCCTTGAGCTTGCATCTTCAATTCTTGAGCATAAGTTTCATCCTCCAAGACGATTTAGCGGCGCGATTTGTTACTCTTGGAGTTTGAAGGGCTCCTAGACGGAAGGAGTCACCGAGCCTCCAATCTTGGTGTGGTGAGCCCTGAGGTTTGTGAAGGCAAATCTAGCCCGAAAGGAAAGAGGCAAGAAGTGAAGACCCATGAAGTGCTTTGTGCAACACCGGAGGAAAGTGGTCAAGAGGGACCTGTGCTTTGTGCCTCCTCAACGAAGACGAGGATTCCTTCAAGAATCCGAACTTCGTGTAAAAATCGTTGCCTTCTTGTTCTTCATTTGCTTGTGCTAGGGTTTGTTGTTCTTGAATCTTTCGGAGTCCCGATCTACTCTATCTTTGTGTTTGGCTCTAGATCTACACCATCCTCAGGTACCTGACATCATTTAGAGTATTTGTATTCATTTAGATTGTTGAAAATTTGCAGAGATTTAAAATCTCACTTCAAGGTTCACAGTCCGGAGTATCCGGACAAATACCCCAGACAGTCCGGACATACCGGAGTATCAGGACAAAAACTCCGGACACTCCGGCCTCAGACCCTCGGGAGATTTTAATTTGTTGCAAATTTTTAATCCGCCTATTCACCCCCTCTAGGCGACATCACCGGTCCTTTCAATTGGTATCAGAGCCAAATCTCCGTAATTTGGCTTAACTGCTTGGAGAATCAAGATGTCGCTAATAGAAAAGAATGACGGAAGCCGTGACCAAGATAAGGGCACGGGTTCCGGCAAAGGGGTTGAGATTCCTTATCAATATCCTCCCTTTGGAGTCTCAAGCTCTTCCTCTTATGTTTCCGTGTCTTCCGGTAGAGCGCCTCACTTCGATGGCACTCATTATGCCGCATGGAAACACAAGATGAAGATGCATTTAAGATCACTTCACCCTTCTATTTGGATGATTATAGAAACAGGTTTCAAGCCCGTTGATCCAAACAATCTCACTCCCGATGAAGACAAAGCTCAACACTTCAATGACTTGGCCATCAATGCCTTGTTCAATGCCTTGAGTGATTCCGAATTCAACCGAGTCGATGGGCTCGAAGAAGCAAAGGCAATTTGGATAGACTCATGGTTAGTCATGAAGGGGTTTCAAGTGTCCGTGAATCAAAGATAGAGCTCATTATTGGTGAACTGAGCCGCTTCACCTTGGAGGAAGGAGAGTCATACACAAAAATGTTTGACCGCTTGATGGTGCTTGTAAATCAAGCTAAAGATCTTGGGTGCACCGATATTTCCGACAAGGCCGTGGTGAAGATCATTCTTCGTGTGATCACTCCAACCAACCGCAATCTTGTGCAACTAATCTGAGACCGGCCCAACTTCGACACACTGACGCCTCATGATGTTATCGGAAGACTGATGATGGATGAAATGATGATAAAGGAGGCCGAGGTTGTTGAAGAACTAAAGTCAGGCAAGAAAAAGGGGATTGCTTTGAAGGCAATGAAGATTGCGCGGGAAGCTGAGGAAAGTACAAGTGAAGATGATGAGTCATGTGGACCATTGACTAATGAGGACATGGCTCTATTTGTAAGAAGATTTAACAAATTCTTCAAAAAGAACTTCAAATCGGGAGGCTACTCAAAGAACTTTGGAAGCAAATCAAAGGGTAGACACTCCACCAAAAGATACTATGAATGCGGTGAACCCGGCCACTTTATTGCCGAGTGCCCGCAAAAGGAGAAGAATGAGGAGAAGCCTCACAAGAAAGACAAGTACCGGAGAAAGGACAAGGAGAAGGGCAAGAAGTACAAAGGCAAGGGGCATGCTTACATGGGAAAGGAATGGAACTCCGACTCCAACTCCGATTCCGACTCCGAGTCTGATTCCGACAATGAGGGTGGAATCGCCTCCGTCGCCATCGCTACTTCAACGACAAAGTCGAAGGGCCTCTTCGACAACTTGAGCGACGAAGATGAAGATGTTCCGATGTGCCTTATGGCAAAGGGGCACAAGGTATCATCAAAAACCTCCACTCCTTCCATTGTTAACGATTGTCTAGATGAGTGCGATAGCGATAGTAATGATGATGTTGACTCTATGCTTAAATCCATGAAAAACTTTGACATTCATAAGCTAGATTTGCTTCTAAAAGATATTGAAAAATTGGAGGAAGTTGTAGAACAAAAGGAAGCTACTCTCGAGGCTCAAGAGGATTTGATCATCCTCGAAAAGGAGAAAAATCGTGAGCTAGAGAAGAGCTTATCTTTTGAAAGAGAGAAAAATGAGGAATTGGTTAAGAACTCAAAATTGACCAAATCCGAGGTGACTAGTCTTGAGATCACCAACGCTTCACTTGAAGAGGAGCTTGCTAAGGCAAAGGACGCTTGCAAGGCTCTTGAGTTGAAGCTTGTTGATCTCAAGAATAGCCCTCCGATTACCTCAACCATTAGCTCCAATTCTTCATTACCTTCTACTAGCAATGGATGTGCTAGATGCTACAACATTAATATTGATACTTATGCCACTAACCTTGAGACATTGCAAGTATTAGCATATGAAAATGAGAAGCTCAAGGGAATGCTTGAAGATGGACTTCAAAAGTTCTACAAGGCAAGTAAGGGACTAGAGGAGTTCCTAGGTAAGCGACAAGGTAACACTATGAAGCATAGGCTTGGATATACTCCACCCAAACGGAAAAAGAGCAATATTGTGGTTGCTCCTTTAAACAAGCCCATTCAATTTGTTAAGAGCAAGGAAAACTCTAAGTACAAAACTCACTCTACATTCTTTGCATCCTATGTACTTAAGAGGACTAACTTTGGTCGTGTAGTTGCTTGTCACATTGGGGGTAAGTCCAAAAGTGCCTCTAATGTGCGATCTATTTGGGTTCCCAAATCACTTGTCACTAACGCATGCCGACCTAAACAAGTTTGGGTATCAAAGAGCAAAACTAAATTTCATTTGTAGGCCTACATCTCCGGTGGATCAAGTTGGATCTTGGATAGCGGATGTACACACCATATGACCGGAGAAAGGGCAATGTTCGCTCATTTGGACACCAATGGAACGAATAGTGAAAGCATCATTTTCGGCGACAATGGAAAAGGTGAAGTAGTAGGGTTAGGTAAAATTCTCATTACAAATGATTTTCATTTGAATAATGTTTTACTTGTCGAATCACTAAGTTACAATTTGTTATCCGTTGCACAATTATGTGAAGCGGGCTACAATTGCATCTTTAGTGATAAGGGTGTGGATGTCATAAGAAGGAGTGATGGTTCGATTGTCGTTAAGGGTCGTTTGAAGGGAAATCTCTATCTCGTAGATTTTACTACGGATAGAATTAACCTTGAAACGTGCTTAATGGCTAAATCTAGCATAGGTTGGTTATGGCATCGCCGACTTGCTCATGTTGCTATGAGGAACCTTCACAAACTCCTTAAAGGCAACCACATTCTTGGACTGACCAATGTTGTCTTTGAGAAAGATAGGGTATATAGCGCGTGTCAAGCCGGGAAGCAAGTTGGAGCCTCTCATCCCGCCAAGAACGTGATGACTACCTCAAGACCATTGGAGATACTACACATGGATTTGTTCGGTCCCATCACCTACATAAGTATTGGAGGAAACAAGTATGGTTTAGTTATAGTTGATGATTTTTCTCGTTTCACTTGGGTATTTTTCTTGCATGATAAAAGTGAAGCCCAAGGATCTCTGAAGAAGTTTATGAGAAGGGCTCAAAATGAATTTGAAGCGAAGATCAAGAGAATTCGAAGTGACAACGGCACTGAATTCAAGAACACCGGTGTGGAGGAGTATCTCGATGAAGAAGGCATTAAACACGAATTCTCGGCTCCCTATTCTCCACAACAAAATGGGGTAGCCGAGAGGAAGAATCGTACACTCATCGAGATGGCGCGAACGATGCTTGACGAGTACAAAGTCTCCGACATATTTTGGGTGGAGGCCATCAACACCGCGTGTCACAGTACCAACCGTCTATACCTCCACAAGATCTTGAAGAAGACGGCATATGAGCTCCTCACCGGCAAGAAACGAAATGTCTCCTACTTTCGAGTCTTCGGAAGCAAATGCTATATTGTAAGGACCCGAATTCACCAATTCGAATCCACTGTGTTTCACCGCACTAGTCCCAGGATCAATCGCTAGTGCACACAGCTTAACATCGGTAAGCATCACATCATACGCAACGATAAGAATAATAAGACTTCAATTATTTAATATAACTAGTGTATGATCTTATGACCACTTACATTATTCAGCCTCACAAGGCAATAGTAAGATCAATGAGACAAATGCAGAGGAAAGTAGTAGAAAACGAGATGTCCCATCAAGACACCATGTGCAAATGACAAGGATTGGCCTAGTGACCCGTGGTCCACCGAAAGTCCTCCTCCAATAACGATTTATGATTCCTCCATCGTTGTTGGTTGTTACAAGGGTGAGTACACCAACACGTACTCAACAAGTTGTGCACAAAATGCAATTCTATCATAGCATATGCAGGCTTATTCCAAAGGAAAGGCTAAGGGTTCATTTGCAATAAAGCAGCATTTAAGAACACATACATTACATAGATTTAAAAGACAGTAAAATAAATAATAACAAGTAAATAAATTCAGTGATTCTCAAATAAACCCAAGTTTTCCATCCTAAGTCAAGTTCCATTGTCCACATGGCATCCTCGCCATCCCTTCCAGCTTATCCATTTTAATTAACTACCCTTGACTGTAATTCCGAGCATTGCTCAATACCGTGAGCACGGCTATCCTAATAGTTTGTACACTCGCAGAGGTTATGCACTTTACCCACATGATACAACCATGCACCACACGGTGAACGATTATAACAAAGCCTTTACAATGCATCCTCTTAACCCATGCTACCCGCTAAGGTTTCAACACCAAGGGTTACACCACCACAACAGGCACCCTCTTGCGCCATGTGAGTTTCTCCGCACAACCCGACTCACACCACTACGATAGCACTCAAGTTAAGCATTTGCAAATTAGTCACTAGGCCGCCCCATAATGTATATGTGGTTGCATGATTGACTCACGCCAAAGGCTCGCAAGGTTAAGTCCTTAGGATTGATTAAAGCAAGACTTACACATACCCTCAGCTCCATCGAGCCCACCCTCGCACACTTGCCCTTTCCACTTGCTTCAATCATAAAGTGATTACCACCCTGCTGATTACCAAGCACCATGTGCTACTCACAAATCAACATCGCTATGTGACCTCCCGCCATTATTAACTCAATCTCTTTGTGTGACCACACATGACACACAAATTAACATCATTGTTCCATATTCCATTAGTCAAGATTAATAATCAACATTTCAGAACATGTGATGACGTGGCATGGCTAAGCAATCTAATTCGATCTAACCATCCATGTTGATTTCAGTATCAACCAACTATAGTGAACCAACCTAAGGTGACAAGTGGATTATGGCATACAAATAACAAGGTAGGGTGTAATTCAAAGGGTACATTAACTACTCCCAAAGTTAAGTCAAAATCATTTGTACGCATAAAATACCATGCAATAAAGTAAATCAAAATAGCAATTTTGCAAACATGGGTGCAACATGATCAAAGCACAACTTGCCTTGCTTAAGCTCCTGGTCTTGGTCTAAAGATTGTTCCTGGGTTGCAAATTCCTCCTCCGAAGCCTCGCACAATTCAACGTCTACGCGAATCGAGAAGAAATAGCAAATAAACACCAAAACCAAGGAACAAATGAACTCAAAAATTCAAACAAAAGCCACCATTAGAAAGATCTCTATTTTAAAATTTTTTAGGAATTTGAATCACCTCAATCGGAGTTCGTATGCAAAAGTTATAGCCTTTGGAAGTTTGAAAAATAAAATAAAATAAATTAAATTGAATTCCTAGATTTAATAGAATTATTTTTAAAAGAAAATACGAATTTATGACGTCAGCTGACGTCAGCATGGCGCAGACTCAGACGCTACATGTGGCGCAAATCTGACCGTTAAATATCAATCTAACTACAGTAAATTTACTACGTGGCTCAATATCAACCGTCCGATCTAAACCGACGATTAACATTATATCGAGTGGTTCACTGTGCACTTAATCGATGTGGCCCCTTCGTGACCTTACAATCTTAATCCAACGGCTAAGGCTTACCCGAGCGATTCGCTATTCACCGGGCGACGTGGACGATTCCCGATTGTCCGATGGCGATCCGACGGTTGATGTGCTTCGCGAACGGCAATGGCTGGCGGCGGCTCGGTCTCACCGGCGCTGGGGACGACGACGCCTAACGACGCGGTAGCAGTGCTCCGCGAAAAAAGAGACAACGAATCCGCGCCGGGCGTGACTCGGCGAACTCAAACCGTGTTTGGCTTTGTGGAAGAAGTTTCAACGCGGCGAACTCGCTTAAACACCTTCGAATCTCGGCGAGATCCCGCAACTCCCTCTATACTCCTCCGGCGATGACTCAACAGGGGAAAAGACGCGGTATGATGTGGTGGTCTTGGGGGGTGCGCTCCGGTCCTTAAATACCCCTCGACGTGCGCGCAAACTCGGAAGGAAGAGCGGCGGCAGCGTGTTCAAATCGGAGACGGCGGCGTGGGAGTTTGGACTAGAGACGATGACCAGTGACCGCACGATCTCGATCCGACGGCCAGACGGCTTAGGGTTTTCCAAATAGGTATCGGTTGACGAAGGCCGTTCGATCTTGATCCGATGGCGACGAAACGGTAGGGTGTTTATCTTACGCGCGATGATGAAGTCCGTTGGATCGAAATCCAATGGCGCATGTTGATCCTCCCGACTCACAGCTAGTCGCACAGTAATTGGGCCGCGGCCCATTACTGTTCACGGGGAATTTCTGGATTTTCAATTTAAAATAATTAAAGAAACTCATTTGATTTATTTAAGGTAGTAAAATACTTCTAAAAATTCCAAGAAAAATCTCAAAAATACTTTGAGACATTCTCGACTTAAATAAAATATTTTTGGTAAAATTTATTTTAAATATTTCTTTTTATAATTATTTCTTAACAAAAGGCTTTATATATTAATTCAAAATAATTCAAATAAATCTCAGAAAATCCAATTAAATCCAGAAAATTCACAAAATCATAAATTGCAATAAAATAATATTAAATAATTAAGAAGTCAAAAATTGGGATGTTACATATATCCTCAACATGAAAGCTAAGTCTTCTAAATTTGCTCCTAAAGTATATGAAGGTTTCTTACTTAGTTATGGATCAAATGCCTATGCATACCGAGTTTTCAACAACAACACCGGTGTAGTTGAAATCTCGCGTGATGTAACATTTGATGAAACTAACGGTTCTCAAGTAGAACAAGTTGATCATGCTGTGATTGACAGGGAAGAACCCCCATGCGAAGCAATTAAGAAATTGGCAATTGGAGAAGTGAGACCACTTGAGCAAGAAGTAAATCCAAGCACTTCAACTCAAGATGTTCAGGATGCGACGATGGACGCTCCGGATGATGTTCTTTCTTCCTCAATGCGAGCTCAAGACGGCTCGAATGCCACCCAAGACGATGAGGGTCCAATCCAAAGAACCAACGCAACCGTACCTCATCCAAGAGTCCATCAAAGCGTACAACGAGATCACCCGGTCGATAACATACTTGGAGACATTAACAAGGGAGTATCTACTAGATCTCGTGTCGCAAACTTTTGTGAATTTTACTCTTTTGTTTCCTTTCTTGAACCTCTTAACGTAGAAGAAGCACTCCAAGATCTGGATTGGGTAATGGCTATGCAAAAAGAGCTAAACAACTTTGAGCGGAACCAAGTATAGAAGCTTGTCGAAAGGCCCAAGCAAAACGTGATTGGAACCAAATGGGTATTTCGGAACAAGCAAGACGAGAATGGAATAGTGACTAGAAATAAAGCCCAGTTGGTTGCTCAAGGCTTCACTCAAATCGAAGGTTTGGATTTCGATGAAACATATGCTCCCATAGCTAGGCTTGAGTCCATTAGAATATTGCTTGCCTTTGCTACTCACCATGATTTTAAGTTGTATCAAATGGACGTGAAAAGTGCCTTCCTGAATGGACCTCTCTCCAAGATGGTCTACGTTGAGCAACCTCCCGGCTTCGAAGATTCAAACCACCCAGACCATGTCTACTTCCTACACAAGGCTCTATATGGACTCAAACAAGCACAAGGGTGTGGTTCGAATGTCTTCGAGATTTTCTCCTCGAACAAGGTTTCGTAGTCGGAAAGGCCGACCCTACTCTCTTCACTAAACATATTGATAATGATTTATTTGTTTGTCAAATATATGTTGATGACATTATATTCAGGTCTACTAATGAACATTTGTGCAAGGAGTTTAGCAGGATTATGACTAAGAGATTCGAGATGTCCATGATGGGCGAGTTGAAGTTCTTCCTCGGATTTCAAGTCAAACAACTCAAGGAAGGAACTTTTATATGCCAAACGAAGTACATCAAGGACATGCTCAAGAAGTTCGGTATGAAGAACACCAAGCCAATCAAGACGCCAATGCAAGCCAACGGGCATCTAGACCTCGACAAAGAAGGTAAACCGGTCGTCCAAAAGGTATATCATTCAATGATCGGTTCTTTACTTTATCTTTGTGCATCTAGGCCCGATATCATGCTTAGTGTGTGCATGTGTGCACGATTTCAAGCCGCTCCCAAAGAGTGCCATGTGGTGGCCGTAAAGAGAATCTGGAGATATTTAGTGCATACTCCTCATTTTGTGCTTTGGTATCCAAAAGGTTCATCTTTTGAATTAGTTGGGTATTCCGATGCGGATTATGCCGGATGTAAGGTGGATAGGAAGAGTACCTCGGGAACTTGTCAATTCTTAGGTAGATCCCTTGTTTCCTGGTCCTCAAAGAAATAAAATTCCGTAGCCCTATCCACAGCCGAAGCCGAATACATAGCAGCCGGGAGTTGTTGCGCCCAATTTCTATGGATGAGGCAAACCCTAAATGATTATGGCCTAACCTATAACAATGTTCCACTTTTGTGTGACAATGAGAGTGCCATAAAAATTGCCAACAATCCCGGCCAACACTCTCGTACCAAGCATATCGATATTCGTCACCATTTCCTGAGAGATCATTCCTCTAAAGGCGATATCGATATTCAACATGTAAGCACAAACGATCAATTGGCCGATATTTTCACTAAGCCTCTAGATGAGAAGAGATTTTGTGAGTTGAGGAGTGGGCTAAATATTCTAGATTCACGCAACTTGGCTTGAAAAGTGCATGCCATTGATTGATGCTTGAAAATGTTTTAGAAAATTTTATTTAGTCTATTTCTCTGATCTTCTAGTGTTAATCGTAAACTTTGATCTTTAGATCCGGCCTTAATACTATGTGACTATGGCTTGTTTGTTTGAATGTTTGCTAGTCACAAAGTAAATAGGGCCTTGAGGACCTCTTATCCTTATGCTGCAAGACAATCTTCCACTTCATTCCTTGCGAAATCCCTGTTGTCTTCCGAGGACATCAACCCGGACATTCCGGGGTTTTTATGTCCGGACTATTCGGATAGTCCGGAGTATCCGGACTAATTGTCC
This sequence comes from Guadua angustifolia, assembly GCA_036346375.1. Taxonomy (NCBI): domain Eukaryota; kingdom Viridiplantae; phylum Streptophyta; class Magnoliopsida; order Poales; family Poaceae; genus Guadua; species Guadua angustifolia. The sequence goes on from JAYEVE010000626.1 coordinate 74,417, forward strand.
GAAGTCTCTGGGTTGAGGCGGCTGTCCTATAAAGCCTTTGCGAGGGAGGTCTTTTCTCTCTCTTCCCTCTTTTTCCAAACCGCATCCTCTCTCAAGCCGTCGCCCAAGCTGCCGCCCTTGGTTCCTCCTCCACCTCCGGCGTGTTCCTCTCCCACCAGAAACTCCGAATTGCCCCCCCGGGCTTGGGGAAAGCTTCTCCACTCGTGGTCATCCTCGATTGTTTCTTCTTCCTTGTCGTGCCCGAATTTTTACTTGATTCGACACTCAGGTATTCCGTGACTAGTCCAGATCACGCTTAGTATACACAGAAAAACAAAGTTGAAGTACCACAATCATACACAATGAAATAAATAATAAAGTACTTTAAGCATAATATAATCGAAGTTACATGACCTTATGGTCACCTTACAATAATTCAGCACGCAGGCGATAAATATCAAGGTAGCACAAGTTTATCGCCAGAAGCAAAAGTAAAGCAAGGAACCCTTCATAACCACAAAGCATCGAAAGTGCGCTCAACCCTTAGTCCTCTTGGCCTTCGACTAACTCTTCCTCCCAGTCGGCATGGCTTCTTCTTCTTCTCGAGGTTGTTGTCGATGCAAGGGTGAGTATACAACATACTCAACAAGTCATGCACAATGCAGGTCTAATACTACATGCATGGCTTATTCCAAGGAAGGCTTAAAATGGTTATTTTGCATAAAGCAAAGATTTGTTTTAACAGTAATCCTATTAGATTAAAGGCGTAAAACCAATATTAATAATAATCAATTTCTCAATTTTTTTCAAGAGATTGGCACACAGCCCTAGTTTGATTCATCAATCTTGGCACATAGCCACCCATTCCACATTTTTATTTTGAAAATCTAACCCTTGATCAGAATCATCGAGCATTGTCCAATGCCGTGGACATGGCTATTTGAATAGTTTCAACACACACACTCTCGCAGAGGTCAGACACTTTACCCACAGGATACAAACAGCCACCACACAAAGCGATTGATTGCAACAAAGTCTTTCAGAGACTAACATTTAACAGCTTGAACCCTCCGACACTTCCCTTCTAACACTTCCTCACTCAGAGCCAAGTTTAGACAGAGCAAGTACTGCTGAATGGGTACCAAGTCAGAGCACAGTGCGTTCCCCATAGCTTGCACTGGTGTGCACCGTCACCCCGAGGTTTCAAAGGAAAGAGGTTAGAAACCTACTTAACTAGGTCCGCCCCATTCCCGACAAGTGGTTGTACACTAACTCGCTCAAAGGCTTGCAAGGTTAAGTCCTTAATTGTCCAGGCAAGACATCCATTTTATACTTCTCGACACGACCTTCACAATCTTTCATACAACCTGCTACACACAGCCCACCGCACGAAGCTTTTTGCCACTTGCCCCGGTCCAAATCATTTCCCACCCAGCTTTGCATTATTGCAACACATGCCAATGCCCACTTCATTGTACGAGTAGAACCACACAGTCGCTACCTCAATTCCATTTCATGACATCATCGCATTATTTCAAAATGCGCTCCATAATTGTTTAGTCAACATTCGCTTGCAATTTGAAAGACATTCAACGATATAAGCGGCTAAGCAACTAATCACGGTCTAGCCTCCCGTGTTGGCATCATATTAGCATCCAACATGTTAAACATCTTAGGTGGACAAAGATTTCAGGGCATATAAACATTATAATCAAGGTGGCATAAACAAGTTTGGCTTTTAGCTACCATTTCCAATTTAACCAATAGTATTTGTACTTAACATAGCATGCGTATATGGAAATCAAAATATACTTTTAAAACTAGGCTAAAATGGTCAAAGCATGACTTGCCTTCAAATAGCAGTTGGTTTTGGTCCGAGGTTCGCGATGGGTCTTCGAATTCTCCCTCAAGTTAATTCCGCGACTGAGTCTAATCAGACAAGCAAGCACACAATAAATATACAATACAGATAGCAATATTAACACCAAAAATAAAATAAAAATCACCATTAAATAGCTTACATTTTACAAATTTTTGGGCACTCGAATCACCTAAATCCGAGTTAAAATGCAAAAGTTATAGCATTTTCAAGTTTGCTGAAATTCAATTAAATATATAACCGAATTTCTTTATTTATTTTCCTACTGAAAATCCGGATTAATTTCTCGGCGTGACACGTGTCGACACCGAGTTAACCACGCCGCCACGGTCATCGACGAGCGGGTTCGGGTGACGCTTGGCCGACGCCAAGAACTCGGGTCACACGCCGGCAAGCGGGCCCATGAACAGCCAAATTTCACATGTCGCCGACGACACGCGGGCGAGGAAGCATCAAGCCACGCCACGCGATTTTCCGGACCGCTGATTCGGATTCGACGGCGCAAAGACTACCCGAGCGATAATCGTTAATACGCCACGGGCCTCACCTTGAGCGTTGATGAAGATCAGCGGTCCGTGGTTGCTCGCGAGAGTCGAAGAAGAAGTGGCGGCGCCGGTTAACGGACTTGGAGAAGACGACGCGGTCGACGGTGTTTCCGAGCCTCCCGTGGAATGAAGTGGCCAGCGGGTGCGGCGTGACGAAGGAACTCGGAGATGGTCTTGGTTGCGACGGGAACGGCGACGGCGCAAGAACACGATGAAGAACCGAGGAAGAGAAGTGGTTACTTCGGTGAGCTCCCGAGAGGGCTACTGTGGATGGTCGAGCACGCAGAGAGAGGGCGAAATGAGCAGAGGGGAGGCCGAGCACGGGTGTATTTCACCCGCCGACATGCCTCGTGCGCTGCATAAAATCTCTCGGTAATATCTTCTAAGCACTCAATCTGGCATGGCGGTGGCGACAAAGATTTCGCCCCGAGACGCGGATCAATGTTACCATCCGATCAAGATCGGATTTTAAGGAGCGAAGCGCCGATTAGGGTTTCTCCGTGGAGCACAGTGTTGGGCCGCCCAACACGTGGCTAAAGGATTTTCCGCTTTTCTCAATAAAAATAAATGCAAAAATTCAAAGTAATTATTTAGGCACTAAAAATATTCAAAAATTCTAGAAAAATTCTAGAAAATATTTCAAAGCATTTTGAGCCTAAATAAAATATTTTCATTTATTTTTGATAAATACTTTTTCTGACATTAATTAATCAAGAGAAGAACATCTTAATTGAATTTTTATTTAAGTCCAATAAATCCTCAAAATCCACAAAAAATTCAATTAAATCCAAAAATTCAGATAATTTCAAATAAATGCAATTAAAGGCAAATAAGGGTTGGTTAATTCACAAAATTCGAATAACTCCAAAAATTTAAAATCGGGGCAAATTTCGGGACGTTACATTCCTCTTTATGGTAAGTCTTTTGCTTTTCCGATCTCCTTGACCATGAAGATACCTTGAAATAGGTTGTGGTTGTAGAGTCCATTCTTCCTCTAGTCAAATCCCTCGAATGGGCTCATTGCAATTGTAGATAGTTTACAAGTTAGGTTTTTGGGCTTAAATCTTCCTCTAGTCAAATCCCTCGAATGGGCTCATTGCAATTGTAGATAGTTTACAAGTTAGGTTTTTGGGCTTAAATCTGACAAATCCGGACTCTTCGGACATTTTATCCGGAGTATCTGGACACTCCGGATCAAATACCCCGGAGTATCTTGGTTAATTGTCCAGACTCTCCGGACTAAATCCCCGGAGTATCCGGGATATTCCTCTCGGCCCAAAAATTTAAATTGTATATCTAACTTTCTTGCAAACTTCCTTTCACTCCATTCCTTGTTCCCTCTCAGATGGCTTCTTCCCAGGGAGGTTCCGGTGCCGGCAAGCGCTCATCCGTTCATTCTCCTCCTTCATCACCTTTGCCCAGTCCTTCTAAGAGACATAGGCGTGGTGTGAAGAAGATTAGCCAAGGCCGTGCCACTCTGCTCACTGTGCCTCCAGCTGCTCCATCTTCTCAACCAGCCGAAGAACATCCTGCTGATGCTCATGCAAGACTTCGAGAGTAGAAGAAGAAGCAGTTTCAGCAGTCAGGGGCTGCGATTGGTCCCCTTGAGAAGTTCCGTCCTATGTGGAGGTATCCTGGCCAGATGAGCCGGCTTCGAGCGATAGACTACCGTGTTGGTTCTGGCAAGGGCAAGGCTATTGTAGAGCACAGGAACAAGGATCCACTGGAATTTCACCAAGATGAATACGTGGACAAGCGCTTCTGGAACAAGTTTCATTCGGATTTCTATGAGTCTCTGCTCCTTCCCCTAGAGCATTCTGTGGTGAAAATGAAGATCATTGACTAGGAATATATGGCGGACGCTCAAAATCCTATCTTTGATGAGATCATTCAAATTTGCGAGCGCCATCAGGTGAAGAACATTATGAGCTTTCGCTACTCATGGAATGATGAGGTAATCATGCAGTTTTATTCTACATTGTTCTTCGACAAGAAAGAGGATGCTATTTGGTGGATGATAGATCAAGTTTGGTATGTGGCCACCAAGAGGACATTTGCTCGCGTCTTGCAGTTAAGGTCGCATGATGGAGATGCGAAGCTTCATGCAAAGAAGGCTATGTCTCCTGAGCAGCTTGAGCCCCTATATGATTCATCGCAGCGCTTTGTGGTGGGCACCATCAAGGGTATGAAGGATGTGCCTGCCGTTCTTCTTCGGATGCTTCGGGTCACTCTTTGGCCTAAGGAAGGAGATGCATCGTCAATCAGCTCCTATGGGCGTAACTTGCTATATCATTTGGTGGAGCGCACTCATGGGTTTGATGTGGTGGATTTTCTTTGGGAAGCAATTCGATTCAACTCCTTGAGCAATGTCAAGATCAAGGCACGCCATTCATCATGGCTCTTATTGATCATGTCACGGGTCTCGACTTCGTGAAGGATGTGCAGCATTTGTCATATAAGGTTCGACCACCATCAGCCTCTTCAGATTCAGCAGCCTCGCCGCCTCGAGTGCTCCTGGTTCATCGCGCCCCGGTCGACCTCGGGACTGTGTCTTCGCCTCCAAAGAAGAAGAAGCACTGAGTCTCTCCTCCGTGCTCTCCTACCTCCACCAGCGACACCATCAAGAGGATGCTTATGCCTTTACTCAGGTCGATGTAGCCACTCAAGTCAAGGAGACTCGACAGAGCTTCGTGAGCATCGCCGTGAGTTCCGTGCTACCGCCGCCAACAGGGTGAGGACATTTCTGCCAGCGAGTCCGAGGAGTCTTTCGATGCACCTACAAAGGATTCTCGCCACTCGCCAGTTTTTCGGACTTCAACCTTCAAAGACTCAGCAAAGATGTCGATGGCATCGGTGAGGACAGCGAGGAGGATGACTATCAGCCTTCAGGCGACGACGAGTGATCCTTGGTTGCGAGCGCTTTCCCTTTTTCGGTGTCTTGATGCCAAAGGGGGAGTGTTTAGTCGTAGTGCTTAACGTCGTTTGGGTTGATTAGTTGCTTTTGTTTTGCCTTGGTTGATGTTTAGTCGTAGTGCTTAGCGTCGTTTGGGTTGATTAGTTGCTTTTGTTTTGCTTTGGTTGAACTTGTCTTAATGCTTGTGGTGAACCTTTATATCTAGTTCGTCGTTGAATACTTGCTTATCTTGGTTATAAAGTTCATGGCTTAATGTTCATTGCTTAATGTATTTTGCATATCATTTTGTGTTATATCTCTCGAATGCAAGGATATAGGGGGAGCTCTTGCAGAAATTCTCACTAAATATGTGCATTTGTTCTCAAATGCACACACCTAGGGGGAGCTCTACTATATGTTTTGCATTCAAAACGATAATTCAAGTCTCTTTTACTTCTTTTAAAGCCTTCAAATTGTGTTGTCATCAATACACCAAAAAGGGGGAGATTGAAAGTGCATCTAGGCCCCTAAAAGAGTTTTGGTGATTAATGGCAACACAATTGAGTTTACTAATGGTTCAAGTGAGAATTCATGCAGAAATCAAGAAGGTATCATCGTAAGGAAGCGATTGGAGATCCCCACCGTATTTAAATTTGAAAAGGCGGCATCAAGACTTTAGACATATATTTTTTATTTTATTGAGTCTAAGGATAGCTGTACTATTAAGAGGGATACGACGGGAAATCACTTCTAAGATATACTTGTGCTCAAAGAATGAAAATTGCATTGCGAAAGTTTTTTTTAAATCATTGCATTTCCACTAAAAGGATACTTCTGGCCGAGGGGGTCAGGCCGGAGTATCCAAACATTAAGTCCGGACACTCCGGGTTAGGGCCCTCGGTTGCTCTCTCTGGTAAGTCCGAGTATCCGACATTTAGTCCGACACTCGGTAAAATGGTCCAAGTATCCCAGAAGTCCGAGTATCCGAGGATTAAGTCCGGATACTCCGGGTTAACCCTCTCGGTGCACACCAATCATCTTTAGTCCGGACACTCCGGACTATATGTCCGGATAGTCCGGGGTTTGCGCAGCACACTCATAATGGTTGGATTTTGGGGGGCCTATTTAAGCCCTAACTCTCCATCTATCCATTGGCAGCCTCATTTATTGCATTCTTAAGCTCTTAAGCTCTCAAGCTCTCACTCTCACTCTCACTCTCTTGAGTCCTAATCTCCTTTCCCCACTTGAATCTTGGAGTTGATTTGAATCTTTGGGGAGAAAGGAGTGGATTTAAGTGCCTTGAGCTTGCATCTTCAATTCTTGAGCACAAGTTTCATCCTCCAAGACGATTTAGCGGCGTATTTGTTACTCTTGGAGTTTGAAGGGCTCCTAGACGGCAAGGAGTCACCGGGAGCCTCCAATCATGGTGTGGTGTGCCCCAGAGGTTTGTGAAGGCAAGTCTCGCCTCCGAAAGGAAAGAGGCAAGAAGTGAAGACCGACGAGTGCTTTGTGCAACACCGGGAGGAAAGTGGTCAAGAGGGACCCGGGCTTTGTGCCTCCTCAACGGAGACGTAGGATTCCCTTCAAGAATCCGAACTTGTAAAAAATCGTTGCCTTCTTGTTCTTCATTTGCTTGTGCTAGGGTTTGTTGTTCTTGAATCTTTCGGAGCCCCGATCTACTCTATCTTTGTGTTTGGCTCTAGATCTACACTATCCTCAGGTACCTGACATCATTTAGAGTATTTGTATTCATTTAGATTGTTGAAAATTTGCAGAGATTTAAAATCTCACTTCGAGGTTCACAGTCCGGAGTATCCGAACAAATACCCCGGACAGTCCGGACATACCGGAGTATCCGGACAAAAACTCCGACACTCCTACCTCGCACCTGGAGATTTTAATTTGCTGCAAATTTTTAATCCGCCTATTCACCCCCCTCTAGGCGACATCACTGGTCCTTTCAGGTAGAGCTCGTCGGAACTATTGCACCTGGTGATCACTGTCCACTACTACAGAAATGATTTTCCTAGACACCAAGGATTTCTTTCCACATGCGGATTAAAAGGAGAGCCGCCTCAAATGACTGCGGGAGGTCCTTGGGGTTAAGAACCGCCTGTGTAAATGTATCTTCACAGACGACTCTCTTAAGAAACCGCCTGTGAAAATATTGATCTTTTCACAGGCGGTGCCCTTTAGATGCCGCCTGTGGAAACTATGCTCTTCACAGATGGCTCTCTTAAGGAACCGCCTGGGGAAATTGCGATCTTTACAAAGGCGGCTTTCTTACGAAGTCGCATGTGGAAATCACAGTTTCCATAGGCGGTATGTTAAGCAAGCTGCCATAGTTAATTATATTAATGGCCTAATTAATTAACGAACCCCCTGTGGTGATGTTCAAGTCTTTAAAGGCGTAGTTCTTAAATAAACCGCCTATCCAAATTTTGTAAATGCTTGTCCGCAAATTTTTAGACGAAGGAGATGCCCAGTATGCTGCGCACGCACCGGATCATCCTTTTGTTCTACAATACCGCAAAACACGTAAATCTAACGCCTGCATAATACTCCCGATGAGTTTTATTAACGCATCGGATCATCCTTTGTGTTGCAACAAATGCACTACACGCAGAGAAATCCAACATCCGTAAAATACTTCTCAGATGGTTCTTTTGTCCGCTGACGGATCATCCCAGAGTGCTGCTTTTGCTTGATCGCTATTATTTTTCGCAGTTATTATCTTAGAGAGCAGCTCGTGGAAACTTCGCTTAAAGCTCGTAACGATCGCTCTTCGCGGTAGTTCTAGGCGCCCAAAATTGTGAAAGCAAGGGGAGGTTTTGAACTTGAAATCTTGGAATAGTGAGCATCTCATTCCTGACATTTGTAGAGGTTTCATACATGTTTAAATTGTGTAATTTCGGTTTATATCTAGTGGAGAGGAAGATGTAGTGTAGAGAGAATGTGCATGGGAGAGGGGTTGAAGCCCACACCTTCTAGATCTATAGACAAATCTTGTATCCCTCCCTCTCTCTAGATCTAGAGGGAGAGAACAGTCCCTCTCTCTAGATCTTGAGGGAGAGAACCCGCCCCCTCTCTAGAGGAGAGGACCTTACATTCTTTCGTGATTTTAATAAAATCATTTTATAGTATTTAACTTAGGGTTCTCTTGTTAAAGTTCTATCTAAATAATTGATATTTTGATCTCGATTTTTGCTTCGTGTTCAAGATGGAAAGGGCATGGATGTACAATGCCCTAAGAAATAAGGGTGTATTCTCAAAGAGCTCAAAACTTTTATTAAAGCCGCCGAAGGATGCCCGACTAAGAAGGAACGGAAATACTTTGTCATTGCAATGACCGTAAGAACAATGTAGGGTGGGGAGATTTAAGTGTAATCGTAACACACCGATCGTGAGAGGTTTTATAGAGGATTACACATGTTGGTCCAAACATGGCGAGCAATGTACATCGCAAACAACCGATGACGTTGATCCCGATCTTGTGGATGATCGGCGCCGGAGGCTACATCGATGGTTTGGGAGATGACGCCACGCATGCTCGCTTGCTAGATGATGGTCGATCACCGATGTAGAGGAAATGTTGTGCCATGCCGAACCACGTGTTTTAAAGGAGATGATAGGTTTAGATAATGTCGGCGCTACACAAAGCAATAATGATCTGTTATATAGGAATCCAAGGGTCGCCCTCAAGAGTTTACAAGGTTGTATACTGGCCGATGCTTCTAAGGTTGAAGGCTAGCAATGGATGGTCGGACAAGAGTTTCATCGACCGTTGAGGCTCTTGGCGTAAATACTTCGAAGGCTAATGGATTGCCCACCTTGCCGATTTGCACTTATTTCACGAAGAAGCTTATAACTCCGATGTCATTGGATGTGCAAAAGATACATGCGGTCCGAACCATCAGATCCTCTTCCGTAAAGATTACGCAAACTTGGATCAATGCCCGTGTGCAAGGCGAAGCCGGTATAAGAAGAATGATGACTCCTATGATGATGATGATTCTTCACCAAAGACTACTAAGAATAAGAAGAACAAGAATAGTACTATCGTAATGACGAAGAAGACACTTCTTCAGCACGCATAAGAAGAAAAGAATCCTCGTTGGTGATGTGGTACTTGCCGCTTATTGGTCGCTCAAACGCTTTGTACTCAATAAGAGGGACTCAACTAATGGGTTGGCATTCGACAAGCGCAGTAAAAGATGGAAAGATTCGACACCCCGCCGATAGTAGACAATGGAGAAATTTTGATCTCATGTATCCAGATTTCGGCAACGAACCTAGGAATGTAAGGTTCGCGCTGAGTACCGATGGTATGAATCCTTTCGGTGAATGGAACGCCGCACATAGCACTTGGCTAGTAGTCCTATCCATCTACAACCTTCCTCCATGGCTATGTATGAAGAGAAGGTACCTAATGTTGTCCATTCTTATCCAAAGTCCAAGACAGCCTGGAGTAGATATTGATGTGTTTCTCGAACCACTGATGGAAGATATGGCCATGTTGTGGCACGATGGAGTCCAGGTGTAGGATCAGTTCCAACGATAGTACTTCACACTAAAAGCTATTATTTTTGTTACCATCAGTGATTACCCCGCCCTACTGGCCCTATCGGGTCAGATTAAAGGAAAGACAGCTTGTGTAGTATGCATGGATGAAACTGTGTCAACGTTCCTTCCATGCTCATAGAAGTTAGTGTACATGCGGCACCGCCGTTTCTTACTGAAAACTCACAAATACCACAAGATGGGCAAGTATTTTGACAATACGGTTGAGGAAGGTGTGGCTCCAAAGCTACCAGAAGGGAAAAAAGTGTTTGAAATGGTCCAAAACATCAAGGTGGTTTTCGAAGACGCCGTGCAGGGCCAAAAGAGGGGTCGAAAGAGGAAGAATACCGATGAGGAGGTTCCTCCGCCTGTTGTCCTGTTCAAAAAGATGTCAATTTTCTACAAGTATTTGCCCTACTAGAAGGACTTGGAAATTCGCCATAGCATCGATGCCATGCATGTCATAAAGAATGTCTGTAAAAGCGTGTTAGGTCTCTTGTTGGACATTCAGTACAAGACAAAGGATGGTCTAAAAGCTCGTAAAGACTTAGTAGTACTTAAAATCAAGAAAGAACTCGCACCTCAAGAAAGAACACATGGAAAGTATTACCTTCCCTCAAAGAAGCTACCGACTACCGAGGAGAAAAGATCAGTGCAAGTGCTTACGGGGTCGAGTCCCACAAAGTTATTTATCAAACATCAAAAACCTAGTATCAATGAAAGATTTAAAGATAAGTGATATGAAGTCTCACGACTGCCACGTCATGATGACACAAATGCTCCCAATTGCAATCAGGGGTATCAACTCAACATTTGTAAAGGTGGCCATCACACGGTTGTCATATTTCGCAATGCAATTTCACGTAGGTAATCGATGATGAACAAATTGAGCTATCTGCAGAACTACATAGTGGAGACTATAAACCAACTTGAGATGTGCTTCCCTCCATCCTTTTTCGATATCATGCCGCACCTCTTGGTTCACCTTGTCGAGGAGGTAAAGGTACTGGGACCAGTATTCTTACACTGGATGTTTCCATTTGAGAGGTGGATGGGCTTGCTTAAGAGCTTACAACGGAATCGTGCTTACCCAGAGGGTTCCATTATTGAGGGCTACAATACTGAGGAAGTCATTGAGTGTTGCACGGATTACTTCATGCCCACGGAAAGGCCGATTGGTGTGCCTGCCCTTGACATGAGGGGAGGTTGACTAGTAAATGGACTAAGGAAAGAAAAGATTCATCGACCACGAGTACAAGAATGTGGACTAAGCACATTTCACCGCCTTGCAAATGCCTAAAGATAGTGGAGCCGACGTGGAGAAACACCGAAGAGCTTGAAAGAGAAAATCCAGACGCTAAGTTTATTGGATCTCGAAGAGAATAAGCGATGTTTACTACATGGTTCAAGAACCAAAACATACCAGATGGTGAGGACGAAGATACGTAAACATTGAAAATGTTGGCTCATGGCCCATCAAGTCCGGTAACATCATGGCTAGCGATGACATCAATGGGTACACGCTTTATACTATTCGAAGGACAAGAAGACATTGGCCCAAAAACAAGTATGTCGGGTAGAAGCCATAAATGCGACATGGGAGAAGAACACCTACTATGGAATCATTGAGGAAATTTGGGAACTTGACTATGGAAGGGATACGCATATCCCCGTATTTCGCTGCAACTGGGTCAAACATTCTAATGGTGTGGAGGTGGACAACTATGGGTTCACAACTGCCGACCTCAACAATCTAGGCCACAAACCGACCTCGATACTAGCTTCAAGTCTCGTAAGTTTTCTACATAGTCTAACCCCAAGAAAAGAAAAGGAACATAGTTGTTCCTAAAACAAAGGATCGTTGGAGCGACAATGTGCACGACGAGGCGTATTACAATCAGCCGACGACCGCCGCTTTTCAAGATCTCGAGAGGATCAAACTTGTAGAAGAAACCCCGATATTTCAATGATGCCCTATATGTGTGATGATTGCCGTAAAAGTTGTTAAAGGAAAATAGGACACATTGTGTAAAAACTTAATATGTAATAGAACTTATATTTTTATTGAACTTGAGTAAAACTGCTATGTGAAAGTGCAGTGATAGTATGGTAGGTAATTCGCTAATAGGCCGGATCATCTCAGAATCGAAGCCAACAGAGGCCCAAGGAAGCTAAACACTATTCGTCCTGATAATAATCCCATACTTTTTTCTTGATTTAATGTAACGCCCGTATGTGAATCTTAGCTTCGAGGCCTCCTTCGCTCAGCATTCGAGAGCGCTTTTATCTTTTCCTATATGGATCGTCCGGTTTTCGATTGTCCGCGCCATCGTTATTAAGTGACTCGCTAGCACACCGCTACACAAGATAATCCGATTCTTTTTCCTCGTGGTCGGACCATCTCGCCATCAATCAACAGAGGCATTGATCGTGTCAAGACCAATCATCCTCTAATAATCCAACAGTGATGTTTTCGATAACGGATCATCCAAAGATGTTGATCTTAACCTTCGCCAAAAACACGCTTCAACATTCAGAGAACCGCCAGGAGCTTTAATATCGATCGCACCTAACTATTCTCTCTCCACGCCCACGCTCCATGTCGCCTTTGCACCGCAGCTGCTTCCGCGTTTTGCACGCCGATCCAATCCTCCACCGCCTCGACGCCGCCACGCCATTTCGCCACCCGCTTTTGTCACCACGACAACCGAGCCCTCGGCTAGCGATCGACTCTCCTTCACTTTGTAAACGGTGAGATCCAGATCCTCCGGTTTCTTTTGGACTCCATTCAAATGCATATGAATACGACGCAAGTTCTTGACATTCAACCGCAACTTGCGATGGCAGAAAAAGGAAGGAAAAGAGTTGTTGTGCCTCGTGCTAAGAAGTCCAAGGCATGTATGCGCTGAGCGAGCCGAGATGGTCAGTAGATGCGATTTGGCTCAGCACGAGCGTGGCCGCCAATTGTAGATTAGAGACACACAGAGTCAGCAGCAGAGGGGTCAGAGAGGGAGGGGGGCACTCAATTCACAAAGGGTGGTGCTGCACCTCCTCATCGTTCTAGTCGCGTTCACACTCATGGTGGTTCGACATCTTTCGAGCACACTGCTAGGCAGGTGCATGCTCGTCCCAACATAGTTCTGCATGATGAGGAGATCGACGATGAAAAGGAAGAGGACGAGGAGTACCATGTGCCACATCCTAACCCTGAGATAAGACTTAGAGACCTTCGGAACCTCTCATCCCAGAGGGTAGAGAGCGTTCGTTTCTCTAATGTCAATATCTGGTTTCCGCTAGCCAAAGAATTTGGAGTTCATAGGAGGTTCTGGACGGTTCTTCAACAGAGCTTCTATGCTACGTACATAGAGCTCGGGGTCCAGTTGAGCATGCACAGGATGCTCAACTTCGCCTCTTTGCAGAGGGTTGCGGGTGGGGTGGATGTTCAGAGACACTTCGACCATTTCGAAGGTCTTACCAGGCTATTGACAGAGTTCAACACGGTAGTGGAAAAGTGGGTCAGAGACTTCTACACCACAGTTTGGATCGACCAAAGCACAGATATATTCAGTTCATGCACGACGGAGAACCCCAGAGGGTGTACAGTCCACTTTGCTTGAGATGTTTGGTTTTGAGGAGGAGACCCAACTTTGCATCGTGGTGTACGCAGAAGACACCGCCTCGTCGCGGCTAAGGCCGGAGGGTGTTTCGATGGATGACCAGATTCGCTTCGTTTCTAGCACCAGTAATTCCCGTTGATCCCTTTGCCATCCAAACCGTCTCACTCCTGAGGCAAAGGCAGTCCACATGGCTTTGAGGAAGTCACTGTTGCCAAGGATTGGCAATGCCGAGACAATCACTAGTTTGCAGCAGTGGCTACTTTATTCGATCCTATCTCATGAGTCGTTCGACATTCTCGTCTTTATCATTTGTGAGATTGAAGATGCTATTGCAGATGCTATGAGTTTGGCCGACAACAACCATTTGCACATATAATTTCTTATATATGAGACCTTCGCTTCCCGATTTAGCATCGTGAGGAGTACTGAAGAAGCGAAGTTCGCTTTCACAAGACATGCCTCCATCTCTTGACGATGCACGCAGAGGCCAAGATTCCATGAGGAGGGCTCAGAGCAGATACCTAAGGAACCGAGAGAGACCGCTCAAGGGAGGACCTGCACTAGCAGAGGCCGAGGAGTATGTGGGTTGGTGCGGATCATTGATATTGATGGATGACGACGAGGAGGAGGAGGAAGACCCTTTAGTACTTTTCCACTACCAAGCTTCCATGACCACCGTGCAGTGGATCAGCTCAGACTAAGACCGAGACAACTGGGCTTGCATCGCCAAGAACTCCTAACGTGACACCGGTGACTACATGGCTTGCTTTCACCTCGAAGCTTACTTCTCACGAACTTGTTTCGATTGTTGAGTTGCAGAAATCTCAGGTAGCTTCAATTGCCCAACAAATGAGAGATGCACTCCAATTACTAGAGGAGATGAGGTTGCATCAGCAGATGACCCATGCAGCTTTGCTACATGGTCAGATGCAAATGGCTCGGATGTTCACTTTCTTCTTAGGCTTCTTTGGTCAGTTGTACAATGTAGTTGGTCTTGCATAGCTCGAGCTGCCGCCCGCCCACCTCCCCGCCATCGGCATTGCTGCCCCACTTGCTTCTGTTGGGGCTTCCTCGCCCACCTCGTGTCCACGCTCCCACCAAGCACTCTATGGTCTTGACAGGATGTTCTCCATACCACCGGTGATAAGGCATCCACCCGCTTCTCCACTACTCCACCTACTTTAGCGGATGCACCCACACCGACCATGCCTGCCCCATGCTCGACTGAGACCGAACATACGTCTGTGCATGCCGACTTGACTAACGAGAAGGCCGCCAAAGTGTAGTATCATTGAGTTCCGTGACCTATCGGCGCGTGCCGACTCAAGTTGACGATTTATCTAGTCATTGCCTCCGAAAGTGTGCTACTATGAGTTCACCTACGCCCCTAAGGCCCCCGATGAGGATAACATCTGCGCCAACATGTACAGTAACATCATTCTCCAGACTCAACACACACTGCTGTGATTACTCAAATCATAGAGAATATTGCTGATACGGGTTTTGTGGGTCTGAGCACCAAACCTGACAGTGCGGCACAGACAAGTCCATCAGACCCCCTTGCCGGTGACCACGCAATTGCTCCGACCCCTTCACCAATAGGTTCACAGGCCCCTGATGAGGAGACTAAAGCTACAAAGTCCCAGGAGGAGAACCTCGATGAGCCTGATGCCGACGGTGTTGAGCGCGAGGCTGATAGGGAAGACTCCAGCTCTAGCTCCGATCTTTTTGGTACCAGTCCGAGCATAGACGAGTAGTTCTTTGCTTATTGTGCCACTTGTCTTTTCGGTTGTTATGTACTCTAATTTGCTTGATATGTCATATTTTGATTTCGCCGTGTTCGCCTAGATTGGAACGATGCATTTCATGACAATTTTATTTAACTTTGTACTCTTTCACATGTGGAGTTCGCACAAACAAGATAGCTTCGAGGATTTTTGTCTGCCCGATGGTCCCGATACATATATTTACACGCATCGGATCATCCTCGATTTGTAGTTCTATTGTAGCTCACGGCGAAAGTTCTACGACAGAGGATGATCCCAGATGTTATCCTAACCATCGCCGATCATCTTGTGAGTTGAATCGGCTCCCCTCAAGCATTCCTGCCCGAGAACGCACGGACATCTAGTGCTGTTGATTTTAGTGGTGTTAGCTCTGTCGATCTTTATGTAGGCGACTAGTTATTCAATGTTGCGCCACTCGTAGTTGTTCCTTTCGAGGTAATCGATCGATTCATGTGAAATGTAGCATCCCCCGTGAATGATGTGAACATTTAGGACCATGCGGGTGATTAATTACTTCAACACTAAATCAGACTTAACGGTATGGATATTTTATGTTGCACTTTTCGCCAGGAGTTCGCACGCAAGATAACTTCAAGGCTTTTTTGTCAGTCCGATGGTCCGGTATACATATATTTACACAGACTGGATCATCCTAATTTGTAGTTCTATTGTAGCTCACGGCAAAAGTTCTACGCATAGAGGATGATCCGGTATGTTATCCCAACCATTGCCGGATCGTCCTGTGAGTTGAATCGGCTCCCCTGCTGAGGAGAGCACCTAGCTAGACAACATGTGTAGAGTTTTGGTCTCTCGGCCAATCACAGACAATAAGGCTGCTATGGGTTTTTAGGGTCTGAAGGTGGACTCTGTTAGTGCGGCAGAGACAACTCTCGGAGACCCCCAAGCCCATGACCCATAGCCTACTCCTACGACATTATCGCTAGCCCATTAGTCCGATGGTGACGAGAGTAGACCATTTCAATATCATGACCTCCACGAGCCTTCCGGCGACTCTGTTGCAGAGCGCGAGGCTGATCCATTCGCCCGATCTTTAGGAATTCTCACCGAGAACGCATTTTATTAACGTAGTCTTGAAGTTGATTTTAGTGGTGTTAGCTCTTGTTTAATCTTCATGTAAGGACTAATTATCTCAATGTTGCGCCACTCGTAGTTGTTCCTTTCAAGGTAATCGATCGATCCATGTGAAATGTAGCGCCCCGCTAACGATGTGAACATTTAGGACCGTGACGGTGATTAATTACTTCAACACTAAATCTGTATCTAACAATATGGCCATTTTATGTTGCACTCTTTTCGCCAGGAGTTCGCACGCAAGATAACTTCAAGGCTTTTTGTATGTTATCCTAACCATCACGGATCATCCTAAGACGTTTCTGGCTTCCCCCCGGCTGAGGCTAATTTTCGCCTCCCAAAGGGTTATATTAACTTGTGTTTCGGCCGGTTCACAATTCTCCGATCTCCCTCCCCACAACCAACCATGTCGCTGCCCTCATCCTCATCCTCCATGGCAATCTTGCGGAGACTAAGCCCGCCATTGCTGGGCTCGACTCGGCCATCGCTCCTTCGCTTACGCCCACAATTGGGACCCCTAGTTACCGGGAGCACCCGAGAGGAGGAACTCCGCTACCCTGGGGTGGAGGAGGCCATCCCATGAGGCAAGGCCAATAACAAAGAAGCAGTAGTACTAGCGAAGACCAAAGCTGCGGCACAAGGACGAGGAGGAGGAGAGGAGAAGCCGGAGGAGCCGGGCGATGAGGAGGAGGGATCAATATGGGTGGGGAGCAATGACGACGGCGTTAGCGACGAGGACACCAGCGACTACGACCCCGTCCTCTACCGCTGGGACATCTCCTCCTCCGGCTCCTCCTCTGCCAACATCTTGTTCTCGTCGGACGAAGATGACGATGACGATGACAATTTCTGGATGTAGATAGAGTAGTTTAGCTTAGGTATCTAGTTGGCGATAATTCATGCGTACTCGGGCGCTCTTTTTGGATGTATCGAATAGTGATTGAACATTTACATTTTGTGTGTTAGAATCAAGAATCTATCTGCTTTTGAAATGTTAATGTTATCTCGCTTTGCATTGTTCCTATGGAACGGATCAATAATGCTTTTCACATTGTGTGTTAGAATCAGTAATGCTTTTCGCATTGTGTGTTAGAATCAGTAATGCTTTTTGTGTGTTAGAATAAGTAATGTTATCTCGCATTGCATTGTGTGTTAGAATCAGTAATCTGAATTAGTAATGGTTTTTGCCAGACAATGGTCCTGGTACACATATTTACAAGGACCGGATCATCCTTTGTTTGTAGTTTTGCTGGCGTAATGACTTACGTAGTTCTACGAGAGAGGACGGTCCGTATTTTATCCTAAACACCGACGGATCGCCCCGTCTCAGAAATCCGAGGGTATGGACAAGTTATTTGATTGTTGCGCCACTCGTGGTTGTTCCTTTCGGTGTGTAAGCGAACCATGTGTAAGCTAGCGACCCAAGCAAATGGCGTGAACATTTAGGACCTTGCGGGTGATTACATCAGCACTAAGCAAACGGCATGAACCATTTTATTTTGCACTCTTTCGTATGTGGAGTTCGGGCAAGCAAGATAACTTCGAAGGCTTTTTGTCGAACCGATTATCCAGTGTACAAAAATTTACACAGACCGCATAATCCGATATGTGTAGTTCTTTTGGATGACGGCAAAAGTCGATGTACCAGACGATCCCTTTATTTTGCTGGTGTTATCAAATATAGCGTAAGCGGATCATCCTGTCGATGTACTTTTGGGAGATGCCCGCCGGTCACTCACCGACGCCGTCAAGAAATTGTTGGGACCACCAGTGGAAATCTTGTGCACCACCTGTGGAAATCCCTAACTCCTAAAATCAATAGGCGAGAGATCGAGTGCTCCCCCATCCAAAGTGGCAAAGCTAAATTTCCCCATCGACGCTTCCACACGCCGCCTGCGTGATATCCTCGGGCTCAGACTCGACAACCATTCCGCGGCCATTGATTCTCCACGAAGCTCAAGGCCTACGCATCGCTCCGCCAAGGACCTCTCCATGACCTCGCCTCGCGACGAATCCCTCTTCAATGGGCCGTCAATCGTCAAGCCTCACCTCATCGACGTGGATGCCTTCATCGACGCCAAGCAAAGCCCAAGACCAAGGTAAAATTCGCCGACGCCATTGCCGCCTCGCTCACTTTGCAAGGCAAGTGCATCCGACCACCCTTATATCAACCATCGATATTTCTTGTTTCCTTCTATGTAGAAAGCATTCCCCTCATCTGTAGAAATCGAATGTCAGTGATTGATTCAGATAGAATTTTAACCAAAGAGTTTGACGTGCTAATAAAACAATAATGAATTCCCACTATAAATATTAATAGGCTCAAATTGATGTTATTGCAATCTGTTTTGTAGTAAGATGGGAGAAAAAGAATTGCTCGACAAGAAGGCGTTTAAGAGAAGCTTGCTTACAGAGCTCAGTGGTAATACACCGCTGCAAGAGGAGGGCGATGCCGTAAGGCAGCAAGACTTGGCCGAGAAGGATGATGTGCCCACGCTGGACCGAAAGAACGCCGAGCCCATCGTTGTCCTTAGGCTGATGGTTCCTCGTCATCGCACAAGAGCCCAAGACCGGCCCATGCCCACCAATTTAAACCATTTATGTGGGGAAATCGACTCCAACTACGATCCCAATGAAGAGGTATTAAGAAGAGTGAGCTTGTTTTATTTGTAGCTCGGCGTGACATAATTGCATTTCCTTATGTTTGGCGATTCTCGTGTTTATTTCTATGAATAGGCCGAAAGGTGATCACGCCGACTAGCTTCAGCTCAAGAGGTAATTGAAGATACTCCGCATGTTCCCGTGATTCTCTCGCTGCAACAAGCACGACCTCGCATAAATGAAAACGAGGGGAACGAAGTAGGAACAAGTTACCGGAAGGCACTTGGTATATCATGGAGGTTGGTCCTTTAGGAGAGCCCCTAGCACCTCGTGAGGCACTAGCCAAGTTTCGAAATAGCTGCGGCTGTCTTGTCAAGGACAATGTCTCCATCACGATTGATAACTATACAAAGGTGGCTTACACGACAAAGGCGCACTCTTTGACCGAAATGCAGAAAATCGTAAGGTTCCCCCTAGAGTATGAGGCCATCGCTAAGAAGGATGCCTTGGACGTGATGGGGAAGAGCTTCTTAAGCTCGGAGGTATGAGCTGAACATGTACTTTGTGAAGACGGAGCGGACACCATTCCGAAATATGGAAAAATCACCGCGGTGAATGGGAGTTTGTCCGGCAGAAGACCACAAGTGAAGCCGTAGCATTGAGCGAGGTGTACGAAAGGTTCTCGCGAAGAAGAACAAGTACCCCATCACCTAGGCACAGTGGGTATGCCCCAAGATTATTGATCGGAGGAGTAAAGAAGAAGAGGAAGCTCGTCTTTGGCCGATAGAAAACCCATTGATGAGTCAGAAGAAGCGAGGCAGTAATTGGGTCCTAGCTCGCCAACCCAGCAGTACAGAAGAAGGGTCGCAGAATGCATGGTGGACCCTGTGGTCCCGGAAGTTTAGCCAAGTCAGCAGAAGATCTCGCAGAGCAAGCGAGGGTTTTTGTGCCGCACAGGAGAACGATGACCTAACGACGGCGTTGGGGAACCAAGGAACACCTGTGTCGCACTCGTGGCGCCGAAGTCGAGTGGGCTTCAAGCATGGGTTCCCTAATATCAAGACCAATACAAGTCGCACAAAGATATAAGAGGACCATGGTCGATACAATAAACAAATAGCTCAACAAGAGTTTCTAAGATCTGGGAAGAGAAGGAGGTGGAAAGGGCGCTATAAGCACGGCCGGATGACAACCTGAGCTCCGCCCGATTTGGAGTAGCGCCGTTCAAGGCCAGTCCCAACGCCGATATCCTCGTGGATGATATCACAGAGGCAACCAAGTACAAGCTCAGGCACATCCGAGCAAGGGGCTTATCGCCGAGCTTGCAGAGGGCGTGGTATATCCGAAAGCACTGTGGATACATGTACCAACTCCGTCCCGATTGGTCATGCAAAGGTGCAAGGACATCGTGCTTGTTCTGCGGCCTTGCTTTGTGGAAGCTACCATTCAAAGACCCCGATGACGAGAGACCATCCAAGATGCAATTGGGTCATTTATTGTATGGCCCAAGGAAGATATTGCATTGATACAAGAGAGGTCGAGACGCCAGCAGAAGTCAAGACATCCTACCACTTCCAAAATTGCCTACACCACAAACGTGATCTTTCGCCGGGGCTTGTCTTCACCACAACAAGACCGTCACGCCGCCTTCATCACTGGCCAAATACAAGATTCTCCGCCGCCGCGCTTTTCTCGCACGCGCATGCATCACCTCTCAAGGTTCTTAACCGTCATTAACGCCTCATCTTTCGGCGATGTTGTTGGTTGCAAAGAAAAATAAAGAAGTAGATTGCAATCAACGGAGTACCACTAAGCCAAAGAGGAGTGCCAAGTCCACTGGCAGTACGCACTCATGCCTTCACTAGAGACTTATGAGCATGGTAGTTGCTATTCCCCGCTACGATCGGATCGCCAACCGCAGTAAAATGAGGTAGGGGTTAATGAGAGACGGATCACAAATCGCTTTTGCTCTATCAGGG